>OY482673.1:127173907-127446616 GCA_960531455.1 Urophora cardui
CATCATCATCATCATCATCATCATCATCATCATCATCATCATCATCATCATCATCATCATCATCATCATCATCATCATCATCATCATCATCATCATCATCATCATCATCATCATCATCATCATCATCATCATCATCATCATCATCATCATCATCATCATCATCATCATCATCATCATCATCATCATCATCATCATCATCATCATCATCATCATCATCATCATCATCATCATCATCATCATCATCATCATCATCATCATCATCATCATCATCATCATCATCATCATCATCATCATCATCATCATCATCATCATCATCATCATCATCATCATCATCATCATCATCATCATCATCATCATCATCATCATCATCATCATCATCATCATCATCATCATCATCATCATCATCATCATCATCATCATCATCATCATCATCATCATCATCATCATCATCATCATCATCATCATCATCATCATCATCATCATCATCATCATCATCATCATCATCATCATCATCATCATCATCATCATCATCATCATCATCATCATCATCATCATCATCATCATCATCATCATCATCATCATCATCATCATCATCATCATCATCATCATCATCATCATCATCATCATCATCATCATCATCATCATCATCATCATCATCATCATCATCATCATCATCATCATCATCATCATCATCATCATCATCATCATCATCATCATCATCATCATCATCATCATCATCATCATCATCATCATCATCATCATCATCATCATCATCATCATCATCATCATCATCATCATCATCATCATCATCATCATCATCATCATCATCATCATCATCATCATCATCATCATCATCATCATCATCATCATCATCATCATCATCATCATCACATCATCATCATCATCATCATCATCATCATCATCATCATCATCATCATCATCATCATCATCATCATCATCATCATCATCATCATCATCATCATCATCATCATCATCATCATCATCATCATCATCATCATCATCATCATCATCATCATCATCATCATCATCATCATCATCATCATCATCATCATCATCATCATCATCATCATCATCATCATCATCATCATCATCATCATCATCATCATCATCATCATCATCATCATCATCATCATCATCATCATCATCATCATCATCATCATCATCATCATCATCATCATCATCATCATCATCATCATCATCATCATCATCATCATCATCATCATCATCATCATCATCATCATCATCATCATCATCATCATCATCATCATCATCATCATCATCATCATCATCATCATCATCATCATCATCATCATCATCATCATCATCATCATCATCATCATCATCATCATCATCATCATCATCATCATCATCATCATCATCATCATCATCATCATCATCATCATCATCATCATCATCATCATCATCATCATCATCATCATCATCATCATCATCATCATCATCATCATCATCATCATCATCATCATCATCATCATCATCATCATCATCATCATCATCATCATCATCATCATCATCATCATCATCATCATCATCATCATCATCATCATCATCATCATCATCATCATCATCATCATCATCATCATCATCATCATCATCATCATCATCATCATCATCATCATCATCATCATCATCATCATCATCATCATCATCATCATCATCATCATCATCATCATCATCATCATCATCATCATCATCATCATCATCATCATCATCATCATCATCATCATCATCATCATCATCATCATCATCATCATCATCATCATCATCATCATCATCATCATCATCATCATCATCATCATCATCATCATCATCATCATCATCATCATCATCATCATCATCATCATCATCATCATCATCATCATCATCATCATCATCATCATCATCATCATCATCATCATCATCATCATCATCATCATCATCATCATCATCATCATCATCATCATCATCATCATCATCATCATCATCATCATCATCATCATCATCATCATCATCATCATCATCATCATCATCATCATCATCATCATCATCATCATCATCATCATCATCATCATCATCATCATCATCATCATCATCATCATCATCATCATCATCATCATCATCATCATCATCATCATCATCATCATCATCATCATCATCATCATCATCATCATCATCATCATCATCATCATCATCATCATCATCATCATCATCATCATCATCATCATCATCATCATCATCATCATCATCATCATCATCATCATCATCATCATCATCATCATCATCATCATCATCATCATCATCATCATCATCATCATCATCATCATCATCATCATCATCATCATCATCATCATCATCATCATCATCATCATCATCATCATCATCATCATCATCATCATCATCATCATCATCATCATCATCATCATCATCATCATCATCATCATCATCATCATCATCATCATCATCATCATCATCATCATCATCATCATCATCATCATCATCATCATCATCATCATCATCATCATCATCATCATCATCATCATCATCATCATCATCATCATCATCATCATCATCATCATCATCATCATCATCATCATCATCATCATCATCATCATCATCATCATCATCATCATCATCATCATCATCATCATCATCATCATCATCATCATCATCATCATCATCATCATCATCATCATCATCATCATCATCATCATCATCATCATCATCATCATCATCATCATCATCATCATCATCATCATCATCATCATCATCATCATCATCATCATCATCATCATCATCATCATCATCATCATCATCATCATCATCATCATCATCATCATCATCATCATCATCATCATCATCATCATCATCATCATCATCATCATCATCATCATCATCATCATCATCATCATCATCATCATCATCATCATCATCATCATCATCATCATCATCATCATCATCATCATCATCATCATCATCATCATCATCATCATCATCATCATCATCATCATCATCATCATCATCATCATCATCATCATCATCATCATCATCATCATCATCATCATCATCATCATCATCATCATCATCATCATCATCATCATCATCATCATCATCATCATCATCATCATCATCATCATCATCATCATCATCATCATCATCATCATCATCATCATCATCATCATCATCATCATCATCATCATCATCATCATCATCATCATCATCATCATCATCATCATCATCATCATCATCATCATCATCATCATCATCATCATCATCATCATCATCATCATCATCATCATCATCATCATCATCATCATCATCATCATCATCATCATCATCATCATCATCATCATCATCATCATCATCATCATCATCATCATCATCATCATCATCATCATCATCATCATCATCATCATCATCATCATCATCATCATCATCATCATCATCATCATCATCATCATCATCATCATCATCATCATCATCATCATCATCATCATCATCATCATCATCATCATCATCATCATCATCATCATCATCATCATCATCATCATCATCATCATCATCATCATCATCATCATCATCATCATCATCATCATCATCATCATCATCATCATCATCATCATCATCATCATCATCATCATCATCATCATCATCATCATCATCATCATCATCATCATCATCATCATCATCATCATCATCATCATCATCATCATCATCATCATCATCATCATCATCATCATCATCATCATCATCATCATCATCATCATCATCATCATCATCATCATCATCATCATCATCATCATCATCATCATCATCATCATCATCATCATCATCATCATCATCATCATCATCATCATCATCATCATCATCATCATCATCATCATCATCATCATCATCATCATCATCATCATCATCATCATCATCATCATCATCATCATCATCATCATCATCATCATCATCATCATCATCATCATCATCATCATCATCATCATCATCATCATCATCATCATCATCATCATCATCATCATCATCATCATCATCATCATCATCATCATCATCATCATCATCATCATCATCATCATCATCATCATCATCATCATCATCATCATCATCATCATCATCATCATCATCATCATCATCATCATCATCATCATCATCATCATCATCATCATCATCATCATCATCATCATCATCATCATCATCATCATCATCATCATCATCATCATCATCATCATCATCATCATCATCATCATCATCATCATCATCATCATCATCATCATCATCATCATCATCATCATCATCATCATCATCATCATCATCATCATCATCATCATCATCATCATCATCATCATCATCATCATCATCATCATCATCATCATCATCATCATCATCATCATCATCATCATCATCATCATCATCATCATCATCATCATCATCATCATCATCATCATCATCATCATCATCATCATCATCATCATCATCATCATCATCATCATCATCATCATCATCATCATCATCATCATCATCATCATCATCATCATCATCATCATCATCATCATCATCATCATCATCATCATCATCATCATCATCATCATCATCATCATCATCATCATCATCATCATCATCATCATCATCATCATCATCATCATCATCATCATCATCATCATCATCATCATCATCATCATCATCATCATCATCATCATCATCATCATCATCATCATCATCATCATCATCATCATCATCATCATCATCATCATCATCATCATCATCATCATCATCATCATCATCATCATCATCATCATCATCATCATCATCATCATCATCATCATCATCATCATCATCATCATCATCATCATCATCATCATCATCATCATCATCATCATCATCATCATCATCATCATCATCATCATCATCATCATCATCATCATCATCATCATCATCATCATCATCATCATCATCATCATCATCATCATCATCATCATCATCATCATCATCATCATCATCATCATCATCATCATCATCATCATCATCATCATCATCATCATCATCATCATCATCATCATCATCATCATCATCATCATCATCATCATCATCATCATCATCATCATCATCATCATCATCATCATCATCATCATCATCATCATCATCATCATCATCATCATCATCATCATCATCATCATCATCATCATCATCATCATCATCATCATCATCATCATCATCATCATCATCATCATCATCATCATCATCATCATCATCATCATCATCATCATCATCATCATCATCATCATCATCATCATCATCATCATCATCATCATCATCATCATCATCATCATCATCATCATCATCATCATCATCATCATCATCATCATCATCATCATCATCATCATCATCATCATCATCATCATCATCATCATCATCATCATCATCATCATCATCATCATCATCATCATCATCATCATCATCATCATCATCATCATCATCATCATCATCATCATCATCATCATCATCATCATCATCATCATCATCATCATCATCATCATCATCATCATCATCATCATCATCATCATCATCATCATCATCATCATCATCATCATCATCATCATCATCATCATCATCATCATCATCATCATCATCATCATCATCATCATCATCATCATCATCATCATCATCATCATCATCATCATCATCATCATCATCATCATCATCATCATCATCATCATCATCATCATCATCATCATCATCATCATCATCATCATCATCATCATCATCATCATCATCATCATCATCATCATCATCATCATCATCATCATCATCATCATCATCATCATCATCATCATCATCATCATCATCATCATCATCATCATCATCATCATCATCATCATCATCATCATCATCATCATCATCATCATCATCATCATCATCATCATCATCATCATCATCATCATCATCATCATCATCATCATCATCATCATCATCATCATCATCATCATCATCATCATCATCATCATCATCATCATCATCATCATCATCATCATCATCATCATCATCATCATCATCATCATCATCATCATCATCATCATCATCATCATCATCATCATCATCATCATCATCATCATCATCATCATCATCATCATCATCATCATCATCATCATCATCATCATCATCATCATCATCATCATCATCATCATCATCATCATCATCATCATCATCATCATCATCATCATCATCATCATCATCATCATCATCATCATCATCATCATCATCATCATCATCATCATCATCATCATCATCATCATCATCATCATCATCATCATCATCATCATCATCATCATCATCATCATCATCATCATCATCATCATCATCATCATCATCATCATCATCATCATCATCATCATCATCATCATCATCATCATCATCATCATCATCATCATCATCATCATCATCATCATCATCATCATCATCATCATCATCATCATCATCATCATCATCATCATCATCATCATCATCATCATCATCATCATCATCATCATCATCATCATCATCATCATCATCATCATCATCATCATCATCATCATCATCATCATCATCATCATCATCATCATCATCATCATCATCATCATCATCATCATCATCATCATCATCATCATCATCATCATCATCATCATCATCATCATCATCATCATCATCATCATCATCATCATCATCATCATCATCATCATCATCATCATCATCATCATCATCATCATCATCATCATCATCATCATCATCATCATCATCATCATCATCATCATCATCATCATCATCATCATCATCATCATCATCATCATCATCATCATCATCATCATCATCATCATCATCATCATCATCATCATCATCATCATCATCATCATCATCATCATCATCATCATCATCATCATCATCATCATCATCATCATCATCATCATCATCATCATCATCATCATCATCATCATCATCATCATCATCATCATCATCATCATCATCATCATCATCATCATCATCATCATCATCATCATCATCATCATCATCATCATCATCATCATCATCATCATCATCATCATCATCATCATCATCATCATCATCATCATCATCATCATCATCATCATCATCATCATCATCATCATCATCATCATCATCATCATCATCATCATCATCATCATCATCATCATCATCATCATCATCATCATCATCATCATCATCATCATCATCATCATCATCATCATCATCATCATCATCATCATCATCATCATCATCATCATCATCATCATCATCATCATCATCATCATCATCATCATCATCATCATCATCATCATCATCATCATCATCATCATCATCATCATCATCATCATCATCATCATCATCATCATCATCATCATCATCATCATCATCATCATCATCATCATCATCATCATCATCATCATCATCATCATCATCATCATCATCATCATCATCATCATCATCATCATCATCATTTTTATCATCATCATCATTATCATCATTTTTATCATCATCATCATGATCATAAACATCATCATTATAATCATAAATAAATTAAATACTTTTTTGTTGCTTGTTTTTCCGACAGGGTAGGAATATGATGTATTGTGGAACGATCTTCCGTCATCCCTTGTCAAGTTTGGTTTGGGGACAAACCGGTTTCGGCTAATATGCGCCATCTTCAGTGTCTTTTTTCGTTCAGAAGAACGAGAACTTTCAGAAGAACGAGAACGAAAAAAGACACTGAAGATGGCGCATATTAGCCGAAACCGGTTTGTCTCCAAACCAAACTTGACAAGGGATGACGGAAGATCGTTCCACAATACATCATAAATAAATTACTTTTTATGCAGTATTTTCCCCTTTTGTACTTTCAGATTAGGATTTCGCGAAAACCATAGCCATAGCGTGGATTCACATTCAGTGCTTCATAAATCTTTGGAGAACTTCAGCCCAGTTTCTGGTTCACAATTTTGTTGACCTTGTAACATGTCATTGACATGAAGACTGTTGCATTACCTTGTAAATTTTTGTCTTGTATCTCCCCTCTACTACTACTACAAAAACCGTGTAGCGTATTGTTTAGCTTGCCGCGCCACAAAAGCAATTTATGTTGAAGTAAAAATCTGCATGCATATGAGCGCATTAAAATGCAAATAAAGTAAAATGAATATATGAAGTTTTCTGCGTTTATATGTTTACATTGCAAACATATGCATGCATACATATGTATATGTATATTAGGGTGTCCCCAAAAAATCAGATTAGCGATTTTCTTCGGTATCACCCTCTACATAAGTAACAGAAGAGTCAAATATATCACATATAAATTTTGGTCCCGACCGGAGACGTTGTAGAGGTGTCGCGCAGGGTCACATATGGCAGTATGAGCTTTGATTCCTGTGCTGCACCCCTTAACCTGCTCCGATCGGAACAAAATTGTATATATGGAGATTTTTCTATATTACCAACGACTAAGTGGGGAGGTTGAAGTTAAGGAAATATGATATAAAATTTTTCTCCACACATTTGGGGACCACCCTAATGCACATACGCTTATATAATGATAGATGTATGTTTCTAGCTGTGTGAACGGCCCTGCATGCATCCATGTACGTGTGCATATTTTACCGGCACAAAAAAGAGTGATTTCATACATTTTCAATGATTCATTACACGAACAAAATGTGCAAGTGAAGTGCGTGTGTCCTACATGGCCTACGCAGATGGGTGAAATAAATATGTATGTATGAATAAAAGCAAACAAAAACACTAGTAGTTGAAAGAACAACAACAACAACAATATAAACAAGTAAGGAAGCCTAAGTTCGGGTGGAATCGAACATTAGATACTCAGCTGTATGCTTTCATTGTTTGTTTGCGTCTGATAGAATCACGGTACCCTGACATAATCCCAAGGGGCATAATCCCAAATTTTTTATTTGGGATTATGTCACTCCCCCTAGGGTGACATAATCCCAAATTTTTTACTTGGGCTTATGTCACCCTAGGCGTAGTGACATAATCCCAATTGGGATAATGTCATTTTCAAGCCCCAAAATACATTTCAGATTTTTTCTAAGATTTTATTACATTAAGCAAAAAAATTAAAGCTGACAATAAAGTTATTGTTGTTATACAATAATACATTGAGTATATGTATAAGATGAAATATGTATGTACTTAAATACACATGTTCTCAAAAAATTACTTTAAAACTAAAAAAATACATTAAAATTAAATATATTTACATATATACAGACTTTTTTCAATAAAACGATAGGTATATAAATATTTGTGTACACTGTATATATGTCTATAAAAAGATGGAAATTTGGAAGAAAAAATCGCGCGATTAATAGATCGATAGGTGTATACATATGTATGTACATATGTCTATAAAAAGATGAAAATTTGGAAGAAAAAATCGCGCGATTAATAGATCGATAGGTGTATACATATGTATGTACATATGTCTATAAAGAGATGAAAATTTGGAAGAAAAAATCGCGCGATTTTTGATTCCAAATTTTGGTACCCTGACATAATCCCAAGGGGCATAATCCCAAATTTTTTATTTGGGATTATGTCACTCCCCCTAGGGTGACATAATCCCAACTTTTTTACTTGGGCTTATGTCACCCTAGGCGTAGTGCCATAATCCCAATTGGGATAATGTCATTTTCAAGCTCAAAAAAAACATTTCAGATTTTTTCTAAGATTTTATTACATTAAGCAAAAAAATTAAAGCTGACAATAAAGTTAATGTTGTTATACAATAATACATTGAGTATATGTATAAGATGAAATATGTATGTACTTAAATACACATGTTCTCAAAAAATTACTTTACAACTAAAAATTACATTAAAATTAAATATATTTACATATATACAGATTTTTTCAATAAAACGATAGGTATATAAATATTTGTGTACACTGTATATATGCCTATAAAAAGATGAAAATTTGGAAGAAAAAATCGCGCGATTAATAGATCGATAGGTGTATACATATGTCTATAAAAAGACATGCGGCGATTTTTTTCTAATAGATCGATAGGTATATACATATGTCTGTAAAAAGATGAAAATTTGGAAGAAAAAATCGCGCGATTTTTGAATCCAAATTTTCGCCTGCGGCGCTTTTTTTTAAATAGATCGATCGGTATATATATACGTCTATAAAAAGATGAAAATTTGGAAGAAAAAATCGCGCGATTTTTGATTCCAAATTTTCGCCTGCGGCGCTTTTTTTTTAATAGATCGATAGGTATATACATACGTCTATAAAAAGGTGAAAATTTGGAAGAAAAAATCGCGCGATTTTTGATTCCAAATTTTCGCCTGCGGCGCTTTTTTTTATTTTAGATCGATAGGTATATACATATGTATATAAAAAGATGAAAATATATATAAATATGTACATATGTCTATAAAAAATAAAAATTTGGAAGCAAAAATCGCGATTTTTCTTCGCACTAGTACCTACTCGAGTGATTTGGTATTCTGGCTCCCTTTCATTTGGGATTATGTCACTCCCACATAGGTGACATAATCCCAAGTAAAAAAATTGGGATTATGTCACACCATGGTGAGTGACATAATCCCAAATTTTAAAATTGGGGTTATGCCACTTGGGATTAAATCACGGCACCCAAATTTTCGCCTGCGGCGCTTTTTTCTAATAGATCGATAGGTATATACATATGTATGTACATATGTCTATAAAAATATGGAAATTTGGAAGAAAAAATCGCGCGATTAATAGATCGATAGGTGTATACATATGTATGTACATATGTCTATAAAGAGATGAAAATTTGGAAGAAAAAATCGCGCGATTTTTATTCCAATTTTTCGCCTGCGGCGCTTTTTTCTAATAGATCGATAGGTATATACATATGTATGTACATATGTCTATAAAAAGATGGAAATTTGGAAGAAAAAATCGCGCGATTAATAGATCGATAGGTGTATACATATGTATGTACATATGTCTATAAAGAGATGAAAATTTGGAAGAAAAAATCGCGCGATTTTTGATTCCAAATTTTCGCCTGCGGCGGTTTTTTTTTTAATAGATCGATAGGTGTATACATATGTATGTACATATGTCTATAAAAAGATGAAAATTTGGAAGAAAAAATCGCGCGATTTTTTATTCCAAATTTTCGCCTGCGGTGCTTTTTTTATTTTAGATCGATAGGTATATACATATGTATATAGAAAGATGAAAATATATATAAATATGTACATATGTCTATAAAAAATAAAAATTTGGAAGCAAAAATCGCGATTTTTCTTCGCACTAGTACCTACTCGAGTGATTTGGTATTCTGGCTCCCTTTTATTTGGGATTATGTCACTCCCACATAGGTGACATAATCCCAAGTAAAAAAATTGGGATTATGTCACACCATGGTGAGTGACATAATCCCAAATTTTAAAATTGGGGTTATGCCACTTGGGATTAAATCACGGCACCTAGAATCACGATGTATTTTATATAAAGCGAGTGCTGCATAAAATGGGCGTAACCACGCCTATTTTCAACATTTTTATCAGTCATCCAACTAAGCATTTGAATATTATTCTTTGTGCAAAATTTCATTCCTTTATGACTTCTAGTTACAAAGATGTCACGTTACAAATTCCCAAAGGGTGTTCCAGATATATCTTTGTTAAAAAGTAGGCGTGGTCATAAACCGATTTGAATATATTTTTGCGTGTCTATTAACACTAGTTATAAAAGTGTATAAACCAAGTTTCGTCATAATGTCTCAATTATTTGTCGAGTTATAGGCTAAGAAATCTCGTATATTCCTTTGTCTAAAAAGAGGCGGTGCCACGCCCATTTTCCAAAATTTTTCTACTTTTTGTTTCCGGTCTATTGTGGAACTCATGCCACAAAATTTCAATGAATTACCTTCATATTTGACAAAGATATCGCTTAAAATGTTTTTATTAGGTCACTTTATAATACCCATATATAAAAGTGGGCGTGGTCGTCAACCGATTTCGCTAAAATTTTGAACATGTATTACCACAAGTGACAAAAGTGTACGCACCAAGTTTCGTCATTATATATCAATTATTTGTCGAGTTATGGGCTCAGAAATCTAGTATATTCCTGCTTCTAAAAAGAGGCGGTGCCACGCCCATTTTCCAAAATTTTTGTGGTTTTCGTTTTATGTCCATAGTTGCACTCCTGCCATAAAAATTCAATGACATATCTTTATATTTGACAGAGATATCGCTTAAAATGTTTTTATTTGGTCACTTTATAATATACATATATAAAAGTGGGCGTGGCCGTCAACCGATTTTAACTATTTTCCGCCCAAATGTTTGGCTAAGTAAGTAAATCACGCATACCAAATTTCATTGATATATCTTCAACGGTTTCTGAGTTATGACATATAACACTTTCCATGTTTGACCCTTAATAAGTGGGCGTGGCCCCGCCCATTTTCCACAATTTCATCAGATTTCTTCATAGGGGCCTGAGCTCAACACGTGGGTAAAATTTCATCGCTCCAGCTATATTAGTGACTGAGATACCAAATTTCCGATTTTTTCTATATAGGAAAAGTGGGCGTGGTCATGGTCCGATTTCGACTATTTTCAATACCAACCGTCCCAGTCTCGATACCAACTTGCATTTCAAATTTCATCAAAATATCTCAATTTTTGCGCGAGTTAGAGTGTTTACAGACGGACGGACAGACGGACGGACGGACGGACATGGCTCAATCGATTTCTCTTTTCACCCTGATCATTTTGATATATATAAGTCTATATCTATCTCGATTATTTCATTCTGTTACAATCCACCGTTATGTGATTAAAACTATAATACTCTGTGTACTAGTACAGCTGAGTATAACAAAGGCGACAAAAACCTATAACACAGATGTAGTTTGGTTAAAATTGAGCACTGTATAACCGGTAGTGGATATATGTACATGGGGCTGTGCTATGAACACTTCATTAAATTTAAAATTTTAATAGCAAACAAAATTTATAGTTTTCTATTATTGATGTATTTTTCACCAAAAAAATTCAATACTATATACCGTGTAGTGACTTTTGTTGCCACTTTTATTGCACACACACACAGATTTTTAATTAACTGGTTTGGAAAATGTGTAGATTGTTTGCAATAAAGTTTTTCCTTGGCTGAACTCAAACATTATATAGCCAGCAGTGAATTTTAATAATAATAATGGATATTTAAAGTGTGATGACACAAGTTCATTATTACAAAATTTGAAATTTTACTATCCATCAAATTTGTATTTTTCGGCGAAAAAATTTAAAAATATATACCCGGTAGTGAATTTTGTTGCAGCAACCTTTATTAGCGTACACTTCATAAATTGTTAATTAAAGGGTTTGTTAGAAACTAGTACAAATTGCTTGTAATACAGTTTTTTAAGCCGAAACCGAACATTATATACCCAGCAGTGAGTTTTTAATATTTTTGTGAGAGTTTCAAAGTGTGGTGAAACAAATTTGTTATCACAAAATATGAAATTTTATTATAAATTTGCTGTGAAACTTTATTTCTGCTAAAAATTCAAAAATATATACCCGGTAGTGACTTTTGTTGCAACTTTTAGTGCACACTTGAACAAGTTGTTAATTAAAGTGATTGTGGAGATGTGTAAAGTGCTTGTAATAAAGTTTTTTAGGCTGCACATTATATACCCAACAGGGAGTTTTTAATATTATATGCGATTTTCAAAATGTGCTGATACAAGTTTATTATGACAAAATTTGAAATTTTACTGTAAATTAAATTTGTATTTTGATGTGACAATTGTAAAGTACGGCCTAAATATGAAGTTATATATGTAAATATGTATATGTATACCCAATAGTGTTTTTCAGTGCAATTATTATTATACATAACATTTACCTATTTAAAAAAAGTTTACATTTCAATGACAAATATTTTTATAATTTCGAATGAGATTTATACCTACAAAATATGTAATATATACCCGGTAGTAATTTTTAGTGGCATACTATTTTTTTGGGAGTGCAGTTAGCTTACTTTACGTTTTCTGAAAATTAAAAAAAAAATCGAACAAAAAAATTCTGTAAGCACAATAGGGTATATAAAGACAAATAAAAGAAAAACAAAAGTAAAAACAACAACGTATGTACATATGTATGCGCTGCGCCTGCCATTTTCACAGTTATTTGTGTTTATTTTGTCTCTTCAATGAACGCATAAATGGAAATATAACCACGTCGATAAGAAACAAAGCACACACACACACACATACTCAAATTGCGAAAATCCTCTATTTCCATCCTTTGTTTATTGCTTCCAGCTTACTCGCCGGCTTGTTGCTTGCTGAT
The DNA here is from genome assembly GCA_960531455.1 of Urophora cardui. NCBI lineage: Eukaryota > Metazoa > Arthropoda > Insecta > Diptera > Tephritidae > Urophora > Urophora cardui. The sequence goes on from OY482673.1 coordinate 127,188,310, forward strand.
TGTTATGCTGATGACACAATATTTTCACATCTATTCTGGTTTACGATCCACTTTCATCGGAGGTGAATCGGATCAAATGGCATTCTGCAATTCGATTGACGTCCGATGAACGTCAGATTTTTTCGAAGTTCGGAAATCGGCATTCTGGTTCACGATGGATCGGATTTTTGACAGTTCATCGGAGCGATTCTTTCCGTCAGCTTTTATGTGTCGGAGGCAATAGAAATTTTGATTATTTTTGGAAATATTACCAATTTAATGTAATTAAACTATGATTTTCAAATTTATGCAACATTATTATACAAAACAGGCTTGGTTTAGCTATGCTACTGGCCTTTTCTTTGCAAAATAAGTGAACAAAAGGAATCTGCTTTAGTACAATAGACTGAATAGAGGGAAATAAGTACAAGGAGTTGAACGTATTGAACTTTTATTTAATAATAAAATTTATTATCCTTTTTAGCAATTGTTTAATAAAAGCTTCTGAAAATAATTTTAGTTGTGTATTATTACTACATCATGTAATATGAGTGGGTAGCGCAAGTCGGGCATAATTTCTGTGCCAAGATGTACTCCTTTAAGCATTTTTGCCTGAATGTGTCTTTTTAAAGATTTAAAATATCGCCTTGCAACATGATTTACAAACATTTGCACGAGAAACTAACAAATCGAAGAAACGTGCTCACTTTCTATATCCGTTCATGCTCAACGCGTCCTGGCGAGTCACAAAATTCCTGCTACGCGATATGTACATATTCATGACTTGGTTGATTGCAACCTGGATCTCAAATTTGCTTTTATGTTTTGCGATCCATAAAAACTTGTTGATATGCGACCAGTGTGGAGCGTCATCCATGGATTGCATCAATATAACATATTACTATAAATACATAGTGTAAAACAAACCAACTGCAAGAGGTTTTCGCATGAAACTTTGTTGGAATAAGCTGTAAATGTTATTTTCACTAAAGTTGGCATTTTCATTGCCCTTGAGTTCATGGAGTCCAGTTTTTTTCATTATTTTTAAATTACTAATAGTTAAAGTGGGAATCGCAATAATGTACCACTGGTGTTAAGGGAAAATTTGTATATAATGAACCACGATCCTATCACAGATCATAAAAAAGTCGCTCCCGCGGACGATTATAGCGCAAGAGATATTCCTTGTTAAAGCAATGTGTGTGTAGAAGACTTCTTTGTGCCACCGGCCTTTGGGCGCGCTTTAAAAAAACCTCAGCCGGCAGAATTCTCCTTTTGGAGAACTTTAATATTATAATTTAATAATAGTTGAAAGCGTTAAAGGTAGATGAATTATCATCCAAAGAATATTTCCTGAAAGTGTCACTGAAAAATTCGCAGTAGTTTGTAAATAAATAAAATTGGTTCATTCTATCCAAGCTTAGCCGGTGTTAATTTCCGAATTACAAGGTATTATCGCATGAAACTTGGTGACAGTATTCTATAAATGCCGTTTTCATATATGTTGGCACTTTTTTTTTTTATAATAGAAAGCCATATTTAAAAAAAATGAATTAAAATTAATGTCCAAATTCCTTTGTTCTTCCATTTATTTTTCCACTAAAAAAGCTGTTGCAGCAATAGAATCCATTTTTTAACCATTTAATATATTCTTTCTGTAAATTTAATCTAAAACTTGCTGAAAATATAAATTTGCTGTCAAAAACACAAATGTGCTGTCAAAAAATACATATTATTTCGCATAAACGCTATCTAACACTGATTCGAACATAGTTTAACACTTAACAACACTTATGTTCGAAACGTCGTAAACCAGAATACCAATTTTCGTTTTGTCGTAGCAGTCGACGTCGCCGCGATCGGAGTTCCGAGGGATTGTGGAATAGCTGTGTTTAACTGCTTCTAAATATTTCAGTAGCGCGTATTGCCTGCTGTTGTTGGCAGCTGTAAATATTTGTTGTTTTTATTATTGTTATTGCTGCTGCATCTTTTATTGTATTTTCAGCAACTCTGTTCTGACAAATATCTGTATATATGTACATATGTATGTATGTACACATGATTGCTACCACATTTACTCTATGTCACTTTGTGTTTTGCTCGTTTCGGTTTGCATTTTGGTCCATATGTTGGTTGATGATTGCATTATGCATAATCACTACACGCTTGCTTACACCATAGCCTACACGGCGTATGAGTAACATTAATTGCATGCGTGCGCGCACATACATACATATGTACATGTGTACCCAATATGTTTATGGTGTGTATATTGAACTGTGTGTTATTGCACATGTGCAAATACACACACTGTTATAAATATTGCAATATTTTTTAAACTTTGATTTGGTTTGAGAGAAATTTAAAACTTTTTTTGCGTTAAATTTTGAACCTTCGAAAGTTTAAAAGTTTCTTATTGCTTTTTGGTTTAAAATTCAAACTTACAAAAGTTCAAATATTTCAAAGTATTTTTTGGAATAAATTTTATACTTTTTTGGTTTAAATCTTACACTTTTTCTCATTTAAACTTTTAAGGTTTAAATTTTAAACTTTCATTCAATTTTTGATTTGAAATTCCAAATTGCTTTTTCGAGAAATGGACAATATAAAAAGCTCATTTATAGTTATTGGACAATTTGAATGAATGACTGTGTGGCGTTGTTGGAATGGAGAAATAAAAAAACACAAAATAATTATAATAATAATATAATACAATGGCGCTATTATAACTCTGACGAGTTTTATGGCCGAGCTTCTCTCCCAATTCGAAGTGTGCTCCTTTTGTTTTTTCCTACTAATTGGGTGGACCTACAGTTTTATACCGGCTCCGAACGGCGAAAGCATTTTGTGTGAGAAGCTTTTTCATGGCAGAAATACTCTCGGAGGGTATGCCGCCCACTGCCGAGAGGTGACCGCTGCTCTTAAAAAATGCAATAATTGGATTTTTACTAATTAGAAAAATTTTTGTTGTTGTTTGCTCGGACTGGAGTTTGAACTCGAGACCTCTGGCATAAAATGAAGATGGAAGAAAATAAGAAGAAGAGGATAGGAAAAAGAAAAGGATTAAGGGGATGTTGGGGGGAGAACAATATGGAAGAAAAGGAGAAAAAAGGATAGGAAAGAAGATACAATAGGGGAAAGCATGAAGAGGGTTTGGTAGCAGACATTTTTTTTTAATTTAAACCAAAAAAAGGTTTAAATTTTAAACTTTTCAAAGTCTTAAAATAAATTTTAATTTGGAATAAAATCTAAACCTTGAAAGTTTAAAAATCTTTTAAACTTTTCAAAGTTTAAATTTTAATAATTTTTCGGTCGTGTCCTATATATCGACCAAAAAAGTTTAAAATTTATACCAAAATTTATTTTTATTTTAATATTTATGACTTGTTTGCATCTTAATTTCTGTTTATGTTTATCGATTCGACAATAAGAGGGGGCAAGCGCATGAATGCGCAATAAAGCTTTGTAAACACATTGTGGGAGGATGGCTTCGTGTGTAAAAGTCCACGTAAGTGGGGAAAGCTTCTGACTGCCATCCACCTGGGGGTGGCCAGAGCGATTCTTTTGCATGCGGAGCAAGCAGCTCACGACTTCCGCGCAGTGTCCTCTGGATAGCCACCGAACACCCGTTTGGTGGTGAACTAAAGTGAGAAGGCGACAACTCGACAAGGCCACTCCGACATATTCGGTTTAAGGGCTTGTTGAGGGGAATAACTGCAGCGTCTGTTCACCAGAAGGTGCGGCTGCGAGCGGGCGTCTGTCTTGGAGCAAGCGGCTCGCTATATAAACGTGTAACAATATACAACTCCCGCAGGGCGGGTTGTGCGTCGGGCTTGGGACCCACCACGTAAAAATCCTATCCAATGAAAACAACAACAAAGCCTCGGATGAGACCACCCCTTTCTGATGACAACCACGGCAAACGTTTAAAGGACTATGATTTGAGGGTAAGCACCTGGAACGTCCGGACCCTTAATTGGGAAGGTGCCTCTGCCCAGCTGGTTGATGTCCTCGAAAGAGTGAAAGCTGACATCACCGCCATACAAGAGATGCGGTGGAAGGGGCAAGGCAAGAAGAAATGTGGGCCTTGCGATATATATTACAGTGGCCATGCAGAGGAGCGTATATTTGGTGTTGGTTTTGTGGTGGGAAAGAGACTCAGCCGCCGAGTACTGTCGTTCACGCCAGTGAACGAGCGTCTAGCCACCATCCGCATCAAAGCGAGATTTTTCAACATATCTCTTATCTGCGCCCACGCCCCGACGGAAGAGAAGGACGATGCGATCAAAGACACTTTCTATGAGCAGTTAGAGCATGCCTACGACCGCTGCCCCCGTCACGACATTAAGATTGTGCTTGGCGATTTTAATGCCAGGGTGGGTAAGGAAGGTATCTTTGGCAGCACAGTCGGAAAATTCAGTCTCCACGACGTAACCAGTCCCAATGGGACGAGGCTGATCGACTTCGCCGGGTCACGAAACATGGTCATTAGCAGTACCAGATTCCAGCACAAAAAAATACACCAAGCCACATGGCTGTCTCCTGATCGAAAAACGCGAAATCAAATTGATCACGTCATGATCGACGGCAGACACAGCTCCAGCATCCTAGATGTGCGCACAATCCGTGGTCCCAATGTCGACTCCGACCACTATCTTGTAGCAGCCAAGGTACGCACCCGCCTCTGTGCAGCAAAGAATGTGCCAGCAGGACAGCAAGGAAAGTTTGAAGTCGAAAGGCTGCACATGACGCAGACAGCCAATCAATACACCACTCGGCTCTCACTCCTGCTCTCTGAGAGCAACCCTTCACCAAACGATGTATCTGAGGAATGGGAACACATCGCTCGTTCACTTCGTATCGCCGCTGAGGAATCTATAGGATACAAGCGAGCCCACAAGAACACCTGGTACGACAAGGAATGTCGCGATGCCTCGGAAAGAAAGAACGCCGCCTACAGGGCTACATTGTGTGCGGGCGCAACGCGAAGCGTATGGGAGCGTTATCGAACGGCGAAGAAGGAAGAGAGGCGCCTTTTTCGAAAGAAGAAAAGGGAGGCTGAAAGGCGCGAGTGTGAAGAGCTTGAGATGCTGGCGGGTAGGAACGATGCTCGAAAATTCTATCAAAAAATCAGGCGGATGACTGAAGGTTTCAATACCGGGGCAAATTCCTGCCGGAATGATAACGGTGATCTGGTAACTGATGTCCAGAGCATACTTAAGTTGTGGAGGGATCACTTCTCCTCCTTGCTAGATAATGGCAACAGTGAAAGTGCGGAAGGAGAAGATGTACGACCCGAATCCCCAATAGCAGATGATGGTAGGCATGTTCCACCACCTGATCATGACGAAGTGCGAATAGCAGTATCTAGGCTTAAGAATAACAAGGCCCCGGGCGCTGACGGCTTGCCAGCCGAGCTATTCAAACATGGTGGCGAAGAGTTGATAAGGAGCATGCATCAACTCCTATGCAGAATATGGTCGGACGAGCGCATGCCCGACGATTGGAACTTAAGTGTGCTCTGCCCAATCCACAAAAAAGGAGACTCCACAGTACGCGCCAATTATCGTGGGATAAGCCTCCTGAATATCGCATATAAGGTCTTAGCAAGTGTATTGTGCGAAAGACTGAAGCCTATCGTCAACAATCTGATTGGACCTTATCAGTGTGGCTTCAGACCTGGTAAATCTACAATCGACCAGATCTTCACAATACGACAAATATTGGAAAAAACCCATGAAAAAGGATCCGACACACACCATCTCTTTGTCGATTTTAAAGCCGCTTTTGATAGCACGAATAGGAATTGCCTGTATGCCGCAATGTCTGAATTTGGTTTCCCTGCTAAACTTATACGGCTATGCCAAATGACATTGACTAACACCACCAGCTCCGTCAGAATTGGGAAGGACCTCTCCGAGCCGTTCGAGACCAAACGAGGTTTCAGACAAGGTGACTCTCTTTCGTGCGACTTCTTCAATTTGATGCTGGAAAAGATAATACGAGCTGCAGAACTTAACCATACAGGAAGCATCTTATATCACAAGAGTGTGCAACTGCTGGCGTACGCCGATGACATCGACATCATTGGCACTAACACGCGCGCCGTATGTTCTGCCTTCTCCAAGCTGGATAAAGAGGCTAAGAAAATGGGTTTGGCGGTCAACGAGGACAAGACGAAGTACCTCCTGTCATCACACAAAGAAACAGCACGCCTTGGCAGCCACGTCAATGTTGATAGCTACAAATTCGAAACTGTTAAGGACTTCGTCTATCTGGGAACCAGCATTAACACCAAGAATGATGTCAGCACGGAGATCCAACGAAGAATCACGCTTGCCAATAAATGCTACTTCGGACTAAGTAGGCAACTGAAAAGTAAAGTCCTCTCTCGACAAACAAAAATCACACTCTACAGGACGCTCATCGTTCCAGTCCTCATGTACGGCGCAGAAGCATGGACAATTTCAAAATCAGATGAGATGGCACTTGGAGTATTCGAGAGAAAAGTTCTTCGTAAGATTTATGGACCTTTGCGCGTTGGCGTGGGCGAGTATCGACGGAGATTTAACGATGAGCTGTACGAGCTTTACACAGACATCGACATTGTTCAGCGAATAAAGATCCAGCGGCTGCGTTGGGCAGGTCATGTCGTGAGAATGGACGAAGGCGCTCCGGCTAAGAAAGCATTTCTATCGAAACCCGCTGAACGCAAAAGAAAAGGGAGACCTCCACTGCGTTGGGAAAATCAGGTGGACAGCGATGCTGCCTCCCTAGGTGTTCCCAAGTGGCGCCATGCTGCACGAAACAGAAGCAATTGGCGCGCTCTGTTGGACTCGGCCAGAATCGTCTAGACGGTTAAGCGCCAATCAACAACAACAACAACAAACACATTGTCTTGAACTTTTTTGCGGTTATGCAAACGACGATTGGGTGGAGAGTGCAGGAATATAAGCGAGGAATATATTCTTTTAGCATACGTTAAACCGTTAGCTTTGTCAAAAAAGGGTATTTAAAGAAGAAATAGAGTTGCCACCTTTTTGAAAAATAGCGATTTATTGAATTCATCAAATTAATGTTTAATTTCATAAGGGGCGTGCCAAAAATGTATAAGATGTCGTAAGCCCAAAATAATTTTTTAAAGGGTTGCCACATATTTTAATTTTGTTAGCTAAATTGAGTCCATAAATTGAAAAAGTTTTAACCATACCTAGTATTACATTAAAGATGTTAAAAAAATAGTGGTAAACAAGTAAGGAAGCCTAAGTTCGAGTGGAATCGAACATTAGATACTCAGCTGTATGTTTTCATTGTTTGTTTGCGTTTGTTCGATATAGGGTGTATTTTATATGAAACGAGTGCTGCATAAACAGGGCGTAGCCGCGCCCATTTTAAAAATTTTTATCAGTCATACAACTAAGCATATGAATATTATTCTTTGTGCAAAATTTCATTCCTTTATGACTTCTAGTTACAAAGACTTCATGTTACAAATTCCAAAAGGGTGTTCCAGAAATATCTTTTGTTAAAAAGTAGGCGTGGTCATAAACCGATTTCAATACATTTTTGCGTGTCTATTAACACATGTTATAAAAGTGTATAAACCAAGTTTCGTCATAATATCTCAGTTATTTGTCGAGTAATAGGCTCGTAGATTTCTTTGTATAAAAAGAGGCGGTGCCACGCCCATTTTCCAAACTTTTTTTATTTTTTGTTTCCGGTCTATTGTAGAACTCATGTCACAAAATTTCAATGAACTATCTTTATATTTCACAGAGATATCGCTTAAAATGCTTTTATTAGGTCACTTTATAATACCCATATATAAAAGTGGGCGTGGTCGTCAACCGATTTTGGTAATTTTTCGTCCACACATTTGGCTAAGTAAATATATCACGCGCACCAAATTTCATCGATATATCTTTAACGGTTTCTGAGTTATGGCTTATAAAACTTTCAATATTTGCCCCTTAATTAGTGGGCGTGGCACCGCCCATTTTCCAAAATTTTTGTACTTTTTGTTTTATGTCCGTAGTTGGACTCCTGCCACAAAATTTCAGTGATAGATCTTTATATTTGACAGAGATATCGCTTAAAATGGTTTTATTAGGTCACTTTATAATACCCATATATAAAAGTGGGCGTGGCGTCAACCGATTTTGATAATTTTTCGTCAAAACATTTGCCTATGTAAGCAAATTACGCATACCAAATTTCGTCGATATATCTTCAATGGTTTCTGAGTTATGGCTTATAAAACTTTCAATGTTTGACCCTTAATAAGTGGGCGTGGCACCGCCCATTTTCCAAAATTTCATCAAATTTCTTCATAAGGGCCTGAGCTCAATACGTGGGTAAAATTTGATCACTCTAGCTATATTAGTGGCTGAGATACCAAATTTCCGATTTTTTGTATATAGGAAAAGTGGGCGTGGTCATGGTCCGATTTCGCCCATTTTCAATACCAACCGTCCCAGTCTCGATACCAACTTGCATTTCAAATTTCATCAAAATATCTCAATTTTTACGCGAGTTATCGTGCGTACGGACGGACGGACGGACGGACGGACATGGCTCAATCGATTTCTCTTTTCACCCTGATCATTTTGATATATATAAGTCCATATCTATCTCGATTATTTCATTATGTTACAATCCACCGTTATGAAATCAAAATTATAATACTCTGTGTACTAGTACAGCTGAGTATAAAAATATATGTATTTGGTAAGTTGGCCACAAATTTGAATATTTTGAAAGATTTGCCACCTATTTTGATTTTTTTTTATCTAAATTAAATCGACGAAATGAATAAGATATTATTAGTAAGGACATCAAATTAAGGAGGGTAAAAAACATTGTTAGAAATATATCTGGTAAGGTGGCCACAAATTCGTATATTTTAATTACATATATTAAGTAAATAAAGTAAATAAATAATAAAACATTAGAAATATAGGCATCACACTAAAGGGAAAAGATTTGAAATTGAGAAAGAAATATTATTATTTTTATGAAAATATTTTCTGAAATACGTCGCCCCGGGCGTTTCTCAAGTTTTCTACTTCCCGGGAGTGTAAAGTGAACGTCATTGTTTAAGTGCACGCAGCAATTTATTGCAATTTATTAAAATATAAAAGTGAGACTCCGCATAGCGGGAGAATCCAAAAGGAAAAAAAAAAAAAAGAAAAACAATAACAAAATAGCAAAACAGCAAAACAAAGCATAATATAAAATACGACTAAAAATTTAGTGCAGGTTGTGGACCGCGCTATATAATTTTAACGCCTAAAAGTAGGCATTAAATCCAAAACAAAAATATACAACATCAAGAGTTGCCTGAGTGCTAAACCCGTAAATACCCACTTAATTTCAAACTAATGCCAAAAAAGAAAAAAAGTAAGTACAAGTAAATAGTATGCCCCCTAATCACACTCCCCCTAAAGAGGGAGGCTCCCAACAACTGCAGCAAGTCCAATTGCAGCAAACCCCGAAATCCCAGGGAGTAACCCAATCAATAGCTCAACCATCACACCAATCCCACACGCCTAGCGTCCCCGTACCAAACATACAACAGCAAATTGAAAGCCTCCAAAGGCAACTTAAAATGCTGTATGCCCAACAACAGCAAGCCCAGAAACCCCAAAATGCGGGAAACTCTACAACTGCTACCCCAACTAACGAATGGAAGAATGTGACCAATTCCAAACGTCAACGCGAAAGCCCAGGTAAAAGTACTGGCACTAAAAAGCAGGCAATGCTTGATCAATACTGGCTTGGAACCTGCCAACCAAATGAAAATGCGAACGAAAACAGATTTGCCTCCCTTGAAGTTGAGGAAACAAACCAACCTACTGAAAAAATATCCAAACCGCCGCCAATATTTATAGACAAAGTTCAAAACTTTCCCCCTCTAATGAGCCTACTACAAGAAGTTGCTCCAAAATCCTATGATCTAAAGCTCACAGGCAAAGATCAAGTAAAAGTTCAAGCATCATCCCTGGATGCCTACAAAACCATCGTATCCCAATTAGAACAGAAGGGTACAGAGTTCTATACTTACAAAACAAAACAAGAACGTAACTTCAAAGTAGTTCTTAGAAACATGCACTACTCAATAAACCCGCAAGAAATTGTCGATTCTTTAAAAGATCTCGGTCACTCAGTCACAAACATCTGGAACATAAAACACAGAGTCACGAAAAAGCCTCTACCCATGTTTATCATTGAGCTCAAACCCGACTCCAACAACAAGGAGATATATCAAATCAAAAACCTCCTGCACTCAAAAATTACTTTCGAGCCCCCACACCCGAAGCGTGAAATACCACAATGCGCCAATTGTCAGCAATATGGCCACACAAAGTCCTACTGCCGGCGAAAATCAGTATGTATAAAATGTGCTGGAAACCACCTCTCCTCTGATTGCAAGCGAAAGACAAGATCTGACGATGTCAAATGCGCTCTATGTGAAGGTAACCATCCAGCAAATTATAAAGGCTGTATGGTATACAAAAACCTCCAAAGCGCCAAATACCCAACTCTGAGGAAAAAAGCTCCTGCACAGCCTCAAGAGAAACCAAAACAGCCAAGTCAAACCCCAATTCAGATTGAAACCCCAATTCAAATTGACCCATACTCAGTCACATATGCTGAAGCAGCAAAGAAAGGCGTAAAACCCCGCTCGAACCCTAATAATGCTATTCCAAATAGTAATGAAACCCACACTCCAACGCAAAACACTAACGAAATGCGAGAAATGATAGACTTACTCAAACAAGTCATGCAACAAATGACAGCAATGATGAGCCTCCTCGTCACCTTCTCGACTAAAAACTGTACATCTTCAACCCGTTAAATATTATTATTTGGAATGCCAACGGCCTATCCAAACACTTACTTGAAGTTAAAGCTCTACTTCAGACCCATGATATAGATATACTCCTCATATCGGAGACCCATTTTACGGACAAAAGCTACTTTGAAGTACCCAACTACAAGTTTTACCACACAAAGCACCCAAGTAACAAAGCTCATGGAGGCTCAGGTATCTTGATACGGAAAAGTATTAAACATTACAGCACGAATTCGTTCCGTACAAATGCTATACAAGCCACAAATGTTGTCATTGAAGACCCGAGTGGCCAGCTTACACTCTCTGCTATCTATAGCCCGCCGAGGCACTCAATAAGCACTGCGGAATATGAAAATTTCTTCAAAACCCTTGGAAATCGATTTCTAGCTGGCGGCGATTACAATGCCAAACACACATTCTGGGGCTCTCGTCTCATTACTCCTAAAGGAAGACAACTATACAATGCCATTAGCAATCTCAATTTAACCCCATTCTCTACTGGAACTCCCACTTATTGGCCAACAGATACAAATAAAATTCCCGATTTAATCGATTTTTGCGTGGTGAAAGGCATGACTTCGTCAGATATAACTTGTAAACCCTGTTTTGAATTCTCTTCCGACCACTCTCCAATCCTGGTAACAATTGATAAAAATTTTACACCCGCAGCGGATAAATGCAGCCTTTACAATCGGAAGACTGACTGGGAATACTTCCGACACATCATCACGTCTAATCTGGACTTGAAATTAGCGTTGAAATCTGCTGAAGATATAGAGGCAGCAGTCGAACATTTTAACAACTGCATCCAACAAGCTGCGTGGAAATCAACTCCCACCCTCACCAGACAAAAAAGGACAAACGTTACCCACAACATAAAAGCTAAGCTCAAAGAAAAGCGACTCGCGAGGAAAAAGTGGCAACAAACACGTCACCCCGACGACAAGAAACGATTGAATGCACTCACCAAAGAACTCAAAAATATCCTCAAAATTGAACACAACAAACAGGTTCAACAATACCTCAGTAATATTGATGCAAAAGCTGCAACTGACTACTCCCTCTGGAAAGCCGCAAGTAAGCTAAAAAGACCGATTCTCTCTAATTCTCCTATACGAATGGAAAATAACGAATGGGCGAAAAGTGATGCAGAGAAAGCAAATACTTTTGCACGCCACCTAAAGTCAGTATTCACCCCACATGATATTGAACCCTCACTAAGCACAACAACAGAAGTGGAAAATACTCTGAGTCACCCCTATCAAATGGACCTCCCCATAAAAAGATTCGCAATATCGGAGGTAAAAACTGTAATATCGAAACTCAACACAAAGAAAGCTCCTGGATACGATATTATTAATGGCAATGTACTAAAGCACTTACCTTACGAAGGCATAAAATTTCTCACCCAACTGTTTAATGCAGTACTAATAACTGGATTTATACCCGCTCAATGGAAAGTCGCTCAGATGAAAATGATTCTGAAACCAGGAAAGCCCCCTGATACGGCAGCGTCTTACAGGCCCATTAGCCTGCTGCCCGTTGTCTCAAAAGTCTTGGAAGTTATTTTCCTTAAAAGACTCCTACCCATAATAGAAGAGCGTAACATTATACCTAATCACCAGTTTGGCTTCAGAAGAGGACACGGAACAATTGAACAAGTACATAGACTTACCGAGAAAATCTACTCTGCCTTTGAGCAAAAAAAATATTGTACAGCTGCTTTTCTAGACATATCCCAAGCTTTTGATCGCGTATGGCACGACGGTCTCCTCTATAAAATAAAAACTACTCTCCCTACAAATAACTTCCTATTTATACAATCTTACCTAAAAAATCGTTACTTTTTCGTCAAGGAAGGAGCAGAGCAGTCTGAGCTTTACGCGAGTTTAGCTGGCGTCCCGCAAGGTAGTGTAATGGGCCCAATACTGTACCTACTTTACACACATGACCTCCCAATAGCAGAAGGAGTCACTATTGGCACTTTTGCCGATGACACTGCCGTACTGGCTGCAGACCTCAACCCAAACGTGGCCTCACTCAAGCTTCAAAGAAGTTTAAATAAAATTACCCATTGGCTGAAAGACTGGCGGATAAAGTCAAATGAATCAAAATCTGTCCAAGTGACGTTTACCACTAGACATAACACTTGCCCACCCGTAAAACTCAACGGCATTGATATACCGCAAAGTGACGTAACAAAGTACCTTGGTATGCACCTCGACAGAAAACTAACATGGAGAACCCACATATTCACCAAACGAAAAGCTCTTGGTATAAAACTGCGGAATCTCTATTGGCTCATGAATCGAAACTCAAAACTATCAATCGACAACAAACTCCTGCTTTACTCAGCCACAATAAAACCCATTTGGACCTATGGCATACAGCTGTGGGGAACTGCAGCAAACTCAAATATAGAAATTCTCCAAAGATTCCAATCGAAAACTCTTAGAATGATTGTAAATGCACCCTACTACGTCACTAACGACCGTCTACATCGTGATCTAAAGATACCTACTATTGCTCAAGAAATCAGAAAGTATGCTAGATCATACAAAACGAGACTACTAGCTCACCCCAACCCCCTCGCTCTAGCCCTGACGGCAAGACCAACTAGTTTCGTACGCCTCAAAAGAAAATCTTTTACAGATCTTTATTGATGGACTACAATAAATGGATGCACTACTGAGAGCAATCCATACATGCCCACCAAGTTTATTAAGTCATTATTAATTACTAATTACTTTTAACGAACCACAAAATTGTTAGATGTATTTTATTTATACAGTTGGCAAAATATATTGGATGCTAAAAAAAAAAAAAAAAAATTTGCTGCAGCCTTAAGCATTCGATAACGGCCGCACAATTTTGAATATTTTTATGCATTATTTTCTGTAATATTTACCTAAAAAGTAAGTTTAGGGTTGCCACCTGACTAAAAAAATAAATTAATGAAATAAATGCATAGTAAGGAAATGTACATGCATACGTATGCTATTTTAAGAAATATGTAGAAAGATTAACTTTTAAAATATATGCATTTTTAAGGGTTGCCACCTTTTAAATGAGGTATGTTCAAAAACAAACTATGTACATTAAAATAAATTGTTTCTTAAAGTTCTGACATTAAGCTAAGAAAATCACAGATTACAGTTAGAAATTGATTTAAAAGTGATTGCCATCTGTTTGAAAATTGCAAAAGGTGTAAATGATAAAATAGAAATATTGCAATGTAGAGGAGGGTTACAGATAGAGAGAAAGGTAGAGGTAGAAGTAGAGGTAAGGGTAGAGGTAGAGGTAGAGGCAGAGATATGGATAGAAATAGAAATAAATATTGAGATAGAGATAGAGATAGAGATAGAGATAGACATATTCATAGTGATAGAGATGGAGATATGTAGATATAAAGATAGAGATAGAGATAGAAATAGAGATACAGATAGAAATATATAGAGATAGAGATAGATATAGAGATAGAGATAGAGATAGAGATAGAAATAGAGATAGAAATAGAGATAGAGATAGAAATAGAGATAGAGATAGAGACAGAAGTAGAGATAGAGATCGAGATAGAGATAGAGATAGAAATAGAGATAGGAATAGAGATATAGATAGAGATAGAGATAGAGATAGAGATAGATACCTAGAGATAGAGATAGAGATAGAAATAGAGATACAGATAGAAATAGAGATATAGATAGAGATAGAGCTAGATATAGACATAGAAATAGAGATAGAGATAGAGATAGAAATAGAGATAGAGATAGAAATAGAGATAGAGATAGAGACAGAAGTAGAGATAGAGATCGAGATAGAGATAGAGATAGAGATAGAGATAGAGATAGAGATAGAAATAGAGATAGGAATAGAGATATAGATAGAGATAGAGATAGAGATAGAGATAGAGATAGAGATAGAGATAGAGATAGAGATAGATACATAGAGATAGAGATAGAGATAGAAATAGAGATACAGATAGAAATAGAGATATAGATAGAGATAGATATAGAGATAGAGATAGAGATAGAGGTAGAGATAGAGATAGAGATAGAGATAGAAATAGAGATAGAGATAGAAATAGAGATAGAGATAGAGATAGAGACAGAAGTAGAGATAGAGATCGAGATAGAGATAGAGATAGAGATAGAGATAGAGATAGAGATAGAGATAGAGATAGAGATAGAGATAGAAATAGAGATAGGAATAGAGATATACATAGAGATAGAGATAGAGATAGAGATAGAGATAGAGATAGAGATAGAGATAGAGATAGAGATAGAGATAGAGATAGAGATAGAGATATATATAAAGATGAAGCTACATTAATCTCAACGAAGCAAGCAGTTTTTTGCTGCACACATCACACTTTCCTACAATTAATTTGAAATTTCTTTTATAGAAGAAGTTAGCGTGATTTCCCCTTTACAACTTCGCTCACTACAAATTCCACTGAGGCTTGTATATTCATACACATTTTTTCACATTCCCATCTGTACCGGCACTCTGTCTGACCACAAGCTTGAGTTCTATTTAATTGTTTTACTTATTTTATAGTTGTTGTTGTTATTGTTGTTGCTGTTATTGTTGTTGTTGTTTTTATTATTGTTTTTTTTTTCTGCACTTACATATCGTCGTACCATACGAAAACTAACATATTTAAAATTTCTGGCGAAAGCTATCAATAAAAAAATTCTGTACGAAAATTAGAACATTTGACTTTTGGCCGACGAAAAGTAATAAAATCGAGTTTTGGCTGACGAAAAGTAATAAAATCGACTTTTGGCTGACGAAAAGTATCAGTAATTATGTATATACTGTTTTTACATTAAAATTGTTGTTGTTTATACGAAATTGATAGTTTTCGTCAGCCAAAAGTTGATTTTATTACTTTTCGTCGGCCAAAACTTGAACTTTTTACTTTTCGTCAGCCACAAAAAATCTGATGTTAGTTTTCGTATGGTACGACGATATGTATGTATTACACATTTTATAAAATGCAACTTTTTTTGCTGTCGCTGTCGGGATTTCATTATAGTTCACTTAATTCCTTAGTCACTTAATCATGCATGTCTACTTATGTATGTGCAAATATGCATACATACAAACATAAATGTGCGTATGTACGTATGTACGTATAAATATTTGTTTATGAATGTTCATACATACATATGTATGTATTCATAATGAAATAACTGCATATTTATTCTCACATGTTTCATAGATTGTTTTTTTTTCTTTTTGTTTTTTTTTTCGCTGATCATAACTTTTACTTTCAAAATGTTTTATAATTTTATATTGTGGTAATAATTCAATTAAAATTTATGAAGCATGTAAAATGATGAATTGAGCATGAAAAAGAGTAATTTGTAAGTTAGTTAGTAGTTATATGCTGTAAATGTGACAGTTGTAATGAATTTAATAAAAATGCAAAATATTAAAAATGTGTGATGCAAGTGTAATGAAATTATTTTTAATAATAGATAAGTAGAGTGTTATCTACATACACGTATACATATGTATACACACTGAAAAAACAACTTACTCAGATTATGGAAAAATGGGAATGATTCGGCGCTAAAGATATATTTCCATATTTTGATGTACGATATTCTTCAAATCAAGGAATAAAAACCACGTTTTAAAGAAAATTGTACATCAAAATATGGAAATATGTCTTTAGCGCCGAATCATTCCCATTTTTCCATAATCTGAGTAATTTTTTTTTTGAGTGCATATGCACTCGTAGATAATATTATGTCGCGAAGAAAGACAACGGGTAGCACCATCGTGCTGAGCATGCCCGAACTATCTTTACTAACTGTGTCTTCTTTCTGTTGATTCTCAGATGGTGTTATCGGTATATGCACAAAATCTCACGATATTCCGCGATATATCGGAGATGTAAATGGATATTTTCATCAGCTTTGCGGCGTTTGAAAGAGACGAGCTTATTGTTTGAGGTAATCTTCATAAATTTTAAATTAAATCATAATTTTCAGGTGGAAATGGAAGAAAAATGGAATGGGCAAGAATGGAAGACAATTACTCTTTTTGCAACATTAATTTTAGATCAGGTTATCTCGAAAACCGGATGGAATTTGGAAATTCTGCCTCCAGATTCGTATTTAGCACATTAAAATCCTACGGAAAAGTATGAATAATATGAAGTTTGAATCATTTTTCTCTGTCTATGAAATACTTACAAAATTTTTTATTAACTCACAAAAGAAATTCACTTTAAACTCCGCGGAGTGGCAATTGCTTTAGAACCATTGTTTCCTTTGTAACGTTGCTTATAATAAGTGTGTGTATTTTCTTCCTCTTCCCAATTTCCATACTATCCAATACTTAATCCTAACAATTTGCAACCATTTTACTTATTCACAATAGAAAAAATTGGCATAATCAGTTACGACCAGTTTAATGAGTAGGTGGCATACTCTCTAAATATCTTTTAAAATCTCTAAGATTTTGTATGAAAACTGTCAGCTAAGAGAGCAGAATCCAGTATTAGAGAGCAGAGAAACGACGAAAAAAATAATCGCTATATAAGTATATGATACAGCTGCTTATTTTCTAAGCAGAAGAATTTCCTTACCTTAATTACAAATGATCTTCAAGCTTCATGGGGATTCAGGTGGTATGCCAGAATAGATACTGAATCTTTCCCTATTCGACTTGCTTTTCTATTCATTCCAAATCGCAATCATAAAAATTTTCTTATATTTTACAGACAGTCACTTTACACTGCCTGAATAGTTAAGTTTGACATTAGCATGAGTTTTATCTGTTGTATGCTCTTGTTAGCTCATAGAAAGGCTTCCCGACCAGGAAATATTGAAATTGCCCAATGACTCTTTGCGTTGGGGTAGGAGTTCCTATAAAAACACTTCACAGAAAAAATCTGGCTTGTGATATGCCTTCAAAGAATTATTTGCTCATATGGCAGCGTATTCTTTTGCCAGTCCGTCTCAGAACGTGCTTATTGGAAACATAGGCATTCTTTTTTATTCAGTTTTTTTTTTTTGATAATCGTTTCAGCTTGTTTTAACAAAATTCCGCTGAAAACAAAACTTTTTATAACTATCTGCCAGTTTCGCATTACTATTTTAATTCGAAACATTTACCAAAATAGCAATTCTAAATAAATATTAGCGCAATAGCTAAACGGATAATAGATAGTGTTATGCGTATAAAAATTTCGTTATTTAATCGTTATTTTTTGTTTTTGTTATTATTATTTTTATTTGCAATGGCAGCTAATATTTGCTTCACTGCTTTTTTCTAAACCATTATATATACCTTTTTTAGCTGCTTTGTTTAGTCTTTTGAATTATTTTCATTTTACTGTGATTTTATTTCTAGTTTTTTCTAGTTTTTTTTTAATACTTTTTTTTAGTTGTTTGCATTGCGGTATTTGAATTATTATTATTGCTTTCTTCATGTGTACACATGTACGTATGTACACTCAAAAAAAAAATTACTCAGATTATGGAAAAATGGGAATGATTCGGCGCTAAAGACATATTTCCATATTTTGATGTACAATTTTCTTTAAAACGTGGTTTTTATTCCTTGATTTGAAGAAAATCGTACATCAAAATATGGAAATATGTCTTTAGCGCCGAATCATTCCCACTTTTCCATAATCTGAGTAAGTTGTTTTTTCAGTGTATGTATGTATTTACATATGTTTTTGCAAAAGTTGCACTATTTGTATTTGCTGTAGATTTATTTGCTTTAACTATTTGCTGCTGCAGTAAAAATCAAACGCAAAAAAGCATTTACCACGAATTGCCAATTTTATCGTTTTTAGTGGTTTCAAAAAAAAAAAAGAGAAAAAAAAAACACTTTATTATTGGCTTTTGTTAAATTTTCCTTTTTAAACGAATTAATTTATATTTTTTCTTGTGTATTTGCATAGAGTTTTACACTTTGTTTAAATATGCCAGTAACTATTGCCAACTAGGAAAATATAGGGTATATAAGGGTGTTACAGGGTGTTACGTCCGATGGGTCTTAAATTTTGTTAGTATTTTTGTTTAATTTTAATTTTATGTCGCTTTTTTTAAATGAAATACAGCTATTATTTCGAAATAAGCGAAAGTGTAAGTTAAAGCGATGAGCAAATGTTTTCAGGAGTTTATGCATGATGTGTTGCGGAACGAATTTCCGGCATCCCTTGAACTTTACTTAAACAATTCGTTGCGTTTTTTTCCCAGCTTATATAAAAATAGTATTGATAATTTAATAAAAACAAGATTTATAGCAGTTTAAAAATTTACACCAGCATCAAAATAAAAGTTAAGCTAGTTTTATACCAGTTTGCATTGTACCAATTAAATGAATTCTTTAATTAAAATTAGTAATTATGAGTCAAAATAAAAATTAAATAAGTTGAAAAATGTTATACCAGTTTTTATACCAGATTTCACTGAACCAATTACATGAATTCTTTAATTAAAATTACTAATTATGAGTCAAAATAAAAGTTAAGCTAGTTAGAATTTTGTATTATTTTGCATTATACCAGTTTTTATACCAATTTACATTGGACCAATTAAATTAACTCTTTAACTCAAATTAACTATTACAAGTCAAAATAAAAGTTAAATAAGTTGAAAAATATTATACCAGTTTTTATACCAGTTTTCACTGAACCAATTAAATGAATACTAACTATGTGTCAAAATAAAAGTTAAGCTAGTTGCAATTTTGTACAAGTTTTCATTATATCAGTTTTTATACCAATTTACATTGGACCGATTAAATTAACTCAAATTACCTATTACAAGTCAAAATGAAAGTTAAATAAGTTGAAAAATATTATACCAGTTTTTATACCAGTTTTCACTGAACCAATTAAATGAATACTAACTATGTGTCAAAATAAAAGTTAAGCTAGTTGCAATTGTGTACAAGTTTTCATTATACCAGTTTTTATACCAGTTTTCATTTGGACAATTGAATTTTGCTGCTTTTCTAAGTTAAACTTACAGTCAAAACAAAATGTATAGTCGTTTAAAATTGTTATACCAGTCTTTATACCAGTTTGCATTGGATCAACCAAATGAATTCCGTAGCTCAAATTCCTAATTTTGAGTCAAAATAAAAGTTAAATATGTTTAAAAATTTATACAAATTTCTATACCAGTTTGTTTATACCACTTTTTTTAATTTTCAACTCTTTTTATAAACATAAAAATACGTTGTACGGAATTTATAAGTTTATGCTAATATACAAGTGTTTATGCCAGGTTTTATACTAATTCAAGAACTTGTAAAACGGAATTCTTTGGGTCAATATTGGTATCAAATGTAAAGTGCTAATCAGGGCTTGAATATAGAGCTATTTTTTTTTATTGAGATACGAGTATCAGCATAAAAAAGCTGCGGCAGAGTACAGGATCACCTTAATGCCGTTGCACTAAATTGGCTTAATTTAAGTAATCGGATGCCATTTCTCCAATTCAAGTTTCAGTGAGCAAAGCAGGAATTACGCTATTAAATTTTGTTTTATAATCATTTAATATAAAATTGAAAAAAGCTCTGGAGACTACGAAAAAAAAATGAAATGAAATAAAATAAAATTAAATGAAAAAAGGCAATTAAATAAATATTAGGACTTCCCATGTTTGTGCAATAAATCTCTTGAAATCTCACACTCACTGGGCACTGTTTCATTGGAAGAGAATTTTGTGTCCTGCCGAATTGGAAAAGTTGCAAGTGTTTGGAAGCTACTCCAACTTAACCAGTCCAAAAATATTCCGCATGAAAAACGCACTCATTCTTCAGATACAAAAAAAAAAACAAAAAATCTAAAACTACACTTATGTTTATTAGTTTTTTTCGTTGCTGCAGTGGATACCCAACATTAAAATATTTTTTTTTATAATAAAAATTTCCAATAGTGAGCGAAAAGCTTTTTGCATATTTTTATAATTTTTATTTTATTTTTTAAGCGCACAATCAAATATGCAGTGTTGAAAAGTATTTCCAATTTTAATTAATTTAAAACATGTGATGATTTTTCACAGCCAGCAGTTTTGCTTAACTGCATAACAGCGTGTACCTGCCTATTTTCTTTTTTGTTTTTGCAAATTCTTTTAATTTGTTTTTGTTTTTACATGCCATCAAGTAAACTTTGTATAAAAATTAATCCGTCATTTAAATATTGTTTGCATACGAATTTAACATTTATAAAGTCGTGTACACTGTACACTGTACACTGTACACTGTACACTGCACCTTACTGTTGCGTGCGCGAAAAAAAACCATGATGCTTATGCAATATTTATATGTAAAGTGAAAGGGCGTTGCCATATATTTAAAAAAAAAAATTGCTCTTAAGCTTATTCATTGAACTTGTAGATAAAAAAATTTGCATAACAAAAGTGTTAACAAAATTACTTACATAATATGTAACTTAAACGGAAACTGAACTAAAATTTTAGCAGGGTTGCCACTTTTTTCATAATAAATTTTTAATTATTAAATTAACTTATATGTTTGTTAAAAAAAATGTTTGGATTACATGTAAGAAAATTGCATATTAAAAGGATATTGTATTGCAAGTGAAAATTATTCTTAATTTTACACATAAAAAATAGGTGGCAGCACTATTGAGTCATATTTCTGCACTCTAGCTATTAAAGTTCTCTACTTCAAGAAATTTGATAAGATCTGAGTAAATTTTTCAAACTTATTTAAAATTTAATGAACACTAATCGGGGTTGCCACGTGTTTGTAATTTATAATAATAAACAAAATATTTATTAATTTTTATCAATTTGTATTTAAAAAATGTAGGACTACAAATTGTCATTATTTTTAAACGATGTTGGATTACAAGTTGAAATTATTATTTATATTTTTTTATAGAAAATAGGTGGCAGCGCTAATGTATTTGCGCACTCTACCCACTACAATTTTTTACTTAAAAAAGTTTGATAACATTTGAGTAAATTTTTTAATCTTATTTACAATTTAATTAAATTTAAATGAGGTTGCCACGTGCTTGTAATTTACTTAAACAAAGTTGCCACTTAATTAAAAAAAATTTTAATTTAAATTAAATAATTTAAAAAATTGAAAAACAATTAGGTTTCTGAAAATATTTTTTTTTAATTTTAAATACTTTCTATAAATTTGTATATAAAAAAATGGTGTGACTATAAACAGAAATTATTTAAAAAATAAAAAAAAAATTAAGTGGCAACTTTGCTGAAAATATTTTTATCCTACCCAAAGTTTCTAATATTATTTAAAATTAAGTGAGGTTGCCATATGGTTGTAATTTATACAAAGTTGCCACTTAATTTTTAAAATCTTTTAAATTATCTTATTTAAATTATTAAATTATTTAAAAAATTCGAAAGAAAAAATTTAATATTATTTAAAATTTAGTGAAAATAAGATGAGGTTGCTGGTAATTTATTTAAATATAGCACTTAATTTTTTCAAAAAAAAATTATATTAAAAACAAGAATTTCTTAGAAACTAGAAAAAATTAAAAATAAAATATAACATGGGTCTGTTTTCGTTAAATTAAATAAGTATATTAATTTGTATTTAAATAGATGTGATTGTACAAGAAATTATTTAAAAATTAAAAAAAAAAATTAAGTCGCAACTTTGCTGAACATATTTTTGGCGCTACCAAAATTTATTCAGAAATGACTACTGCATTTGTGAAATTTTTTCGTATAGAGTTGTTGTGCTTGAACTTATGAACACATTTTTCGCAACTAAAAATTAATTTCCACCTAATGAAAATTTGCTTAAAATAACTTGCCAAAAATTATTAATATTTGATTTATCTAAGAGCTGAATAGACGATAAAAGCGTATATATATATAAAAGCTTATGCTAAAGATATAAATTGCCTCTACTGGGTATAAGTGCAGCATTCAATTTCCCCTTCAACTCACTTCGTCTGTCCCATTTCACAGATTCAACACTGAAAATATTTGCAGTATTCCAATTGGCAACCTTTGCGCCACACTCTGCTCTTCTTCTACCCACAGTAAAAAGAGGCGGCATTTTAAAAATGTGTTAATTTTTTGTTTAAATAAATTTTATATGCAAAGCAATGCAGTTTGGCAGTTAAATTGGCAATTTAACGCGTGGTTGCACAATTTTTATGTCATTTGTGTTATGCTACTCACTCACTCACTTAATTTCTTTCATTCATTCACACATTTACGCATTTATTTATGCAATCACTTTTTTGATAGAAAATTTCATTTAATATTTTTTTTAATGCTCAATGTACGTGTAAAATTTGGCACAAATCGTTGGAACTGAATACATGCGCATATGAGTATACATATGTATATGTACATATGTATGGCTGTACGCCCATGCAACTTTAATTACATATTGTTCTTGCTTTATTTTAATTTGGCTGCCGAAAAATCGCACAGCACAATTATTTTCATGCATATGCAACAGCTTTTTGCTTGCGAAAAAAATTTTAGCTGCGCAGAAAAACTGGCTATTATTTTTTCCACTCTATTCCACAAAATAAGTAATTACTTACATTGTCATGTGCTGAAATCTTTATTTCATGTGTGTCATTTAAATCTTTTAGTACTTAGTTTGTGTTGAAGTGCAGATTGACTAGATTTTTTTCTACGTCGTTAGTGCATGATTATGTTTTGTTTTTTCTATTTGCAATTTTTATGTAAAAGCAATTTTCGTTCGTTGTTTGCATTATTTACAGCTTTTCGCACAATTTTTAGTCACTACAATGTTGTTTTCATACACATACTTACTTTAATATTGACAGCATAATGACTAATTAATTCAATTAAGATGCATGTGTGTATTTATTTGAGTGAATTTGAATTGGTTTTTGTATATTTTTGTTAGGGAAAAATGTAAGGAAATGAAATTTAAAATCACTTTGACATAACAAACCGCCGCGGCGGTATATTTTATTTAAGGGATGTTATCATTAAAAAAAATTAGAGCGTGAATAACAAGTATTCATGAACATTGATGTGTAAACAGTTTCGAAATCGGATTTTTATTGCCTTTTCCTTTTTCCTTTTGTCCCCTGGTTTTCTATGCATTAAAATGCGATTATCGTTTTCATAATTTTTTTTTGTTATTGCCACTGCTACTATTTTGTTGTTCTTGTTTGTTTTGGGTTTTGATTTTTGATTTTTTGATTTTTGATTTTTGGTATTTGATTTTAGAGCTCCGTGTAGAAGCCCTCTCAAAACCTTTCATTTGATCCAATATTGGTCAGATACATTCAAAGATCATCCGTGTCCTCGCTTTGACCCATTTCTGGAGACCCGGCCTAGGAATCATAATGAATAGAGCTCTATATCAAAGCCCTGCTCAACATCTTTCATTTGATACCAATATTGATCAGAAATATTCTGGCGTCATCCGGGTCCACGTTTTAACCCATATTTGGAGACCCGGCCTATGGGTCACAATTAAAAGAGCTTCATATCGAAGTCCTGCTCAAAGCCTTTAATTTGATAACAATATTGCTTAGAAAATTAGAAAGTTAGATGTAGGTATGCATATCCATACAAAATCAACTCGCAATAAATATCTAGCAGTGGCGGACCTTGCATAATTTGGCTGGGCAAGCCTGTGTATGAAGCATAGCCATTAGCCATTTATGTAATTTTCTTTGGTAATTATCTGTAAAATGCCTGGCTCAGTCGAACGTAGATTCAAGTTCTTCACCATCAGAAGACTTATCTACAACAACAGGGGAAAAGTTATGATTAGAATCATTTGGGAAGAGTTCAAATGACTTTTTGGTTGCTTGTTTTTCCGACAGGGTAGGAATTTGATGTATTGTGAACGAAAGAAGACACTGAAGATGGCGCATATTAGCCGAAACCGGTTTGTCTCCAAACCAAACTTGACAAGGAATGACGGAAAATCGTTCCACAATACATCAGTTCAAATGAATTGATTGCTGACGCCAATCTTATAAAGAAATCTGTAAATCTCACACGAAAACGCAGATGTACTTATGTATTTTTAGTTTCCTTATATTGATGGCAATTTCAGCAGTAGCAATTGGATTTTCTTACTATAGCACTATAAGAGAATATCAAAAAAAAAACAAAAAAAAATGGGTGCATTAGCTTAACTTTTAAGCAGTGTTTTAAAAACTGAAATCGAAATAGTAAAAGTCGTGAAGAAAGGTTTGATTTTATTTGATTTTGATTTTCTTCGCTTTTTAAACTGATACTTTTGCCTGATTTTGATTCTGTGCTGATTTCATACTACTCAAAATTAACAGTCACGAATTATGAAAGCAAGGCTTTTACAGTCTGATATTTCATACATATTTACGTTTGCATTATGTACATGCAAACGTAAATATCAAATTTCACACTATAAAAAGCACTGTTGAATGCCAAAGCCGGCTTCTCATTCGAATGCAAATTTGATGTGAAAAATAAAAAAAAGTAGTTTGCTACTTTCTTTAAATTTTACTCTGAAAATAAGCAATTGGCTTCTGCTTAGAGAAAGCGCGAAAACAGGCTATGTCATTCTGTGTTGAAAGCTTGCTCACTTAAAGCCCGTCTCCACATAACTTGTTTCACCAAAGAAACATGTAGGAAAACATCTCGCTAAATAACCCGTCTCCACGTGGCTGATCGTGATTCAGTTTAACATTTCTCTTTCTTGCTCTTCTTAAATGTTTGTATGTTTGCTTATTTTTGCGTTTTTGTTTTGGTCTGTGTGAGATTTCGATAGATTTTCGATACAAAATTAGAGAAGACATCGATATCATCGAGGTTGAGAAGATGATTCAGAATGAAACAGTGTTTCAATCTTCACTCGCTCTCAGAAATTTTGTGTGGAAATTGGCGAGTTTCGGCACTGGTTTCCGTGTCGAAACAAGATTGAGAGAGAAAATGCAGAAAAAAAGAGCGAAACACATTATGTGGAGACATGGTATAACCCAGCTTGTGCTGTGATTGGCTGTACAAACAATATACACGTGAATGTTGTTGGTGGGCTAACACGCCATGAGAACTTATGTAGTAAATACATTTCAAGCGTAAAATAACCAGATTTGAAAGAAATTGGGAAAATTAAATGAACGAAAATATTTAACCAAGTCGGGCTTTTCGCTTTGTATGAAGCGTACGCCACCTCTATCCAGATATTAATTTTCAAGCAACCCAGAACCCTAATTAGGCACTCCATTTAGTGTCTGGTGTTTCCATCACCCACAATACTTGTAGATTCAATTTAAATAATATATGTAATTTAACTTGCACCATAGTCAATCAATTGTTGCAGCAAAACACGAAAGCTCTCGAATCGCCACTACAAAATAACATGCCGTGCTTTGACAGTGACACAAAGAACAATATGTAAGTAATAAATGCGACAAGCAAAAACAGCACACATACCACATTTGTTTCTTTAGAAAAAGCAAAAACCAATGAAGGATTGATTTTACTGCGCCCATAATCATGCTAAAAATCAATTGCAATCAACGCTGCACAAAGTACACATGCACTCATGTACGAGTACCTACTACATGCATATGTAGTTCTTTTGCTCCATATGTACTAGATTGTTTGGTTACTCATACGCCATGTCTGTCATACGAGTACATTACACACACACTCCATTTTAAAACACTTCACGCGGTTTTTGGTTCATGGCATGCACTGCATTGATTTATATTTCGCTGACAAAACTCAATTTTATTGAAATAGTGTCCATATGCCATTTTGCTGATGTATGTATGTGGTCGACGATGGGAATGAATGTTAGTTTGATATGGCTGCGATTGAGCAAGCATGTTCTGCGCCTTGTAGTGGTCATATGAACCCATCAAATAGGCTTATACCATGTCTCCACATAACGTGTTTCGCTCTTTTTTTCTGCATTTTCTCTCTCAATCTTGTTTCGACACGGAAACCAGTGCCGAAACTCGCCAATTTCCATACGAAATTTCTGAGAGCGAGTGAAGATTGAAACACTGTTGCATTCTGAATCATCTTGCCAACCTCGATGATATCGATGTCTTCTCTAATTTTGTATCGAAAATCTATCGAAATCTCACACAGCCCAAAACAAAGACGCAAAAATAAGCAAACATACAAACATTTAAGAAGAACAAGAAGGAGAAATGTCAAACTGAATCACGATTAGCCACGTGGAGACGGGTTATTGAGCGAGATGTTTTGCTACATGTTTCTCTGGTGAATCAAGTTATGTGGAGACGGGCTTTAAGATGGGTTAGTAACTAAGCAATTTTTGGTGGTTTCATTTAGTTACGCTGCAATGTATAATGATGTATATAAACTGAATACATATGTATGTTATCAAAGTTTCTAATAGAATTTGAAAGTAATTGGAGATTGTATATCTGCTTTTTTCTGGCATTTTTTGGTTTTGTTTGAAATTTCGTCACCCTTTCCGCGCCGGTGAAAAAAAATACTGAGCGCAGCAAAAGTAGCAAAAAAATCACCATCAGTGAGCCGCCACTTTCGCAACAAGTGTTGTATAGCTTGACAGCATTTACATGGCTTTTGGTTAGCTAACATAAATGACAAAATTTGATATGCGCACGATTGGCAAACCAGCCGCCAAGAGGTGCCAACAAACCATGTGCCATGTAAAATAAAAAGCAAGCGTGGCGTGTGTTCGTTTGCGGTTGATTGAGTTGGTTCGTTCATGTAGTTCTTTAATCTTTAATTTTATTTCGAAATTTTGTTGAAAAATATGGGCGGTCAACTTTTAACATTTTTTATTGCTTAGATTTGAGCCAATTCAATCAATTGTTTTGATATATGTGATATACATATGTCTGTAGAAAAGTGGCTGCGGAAATTGAAAAAATGGTAATATGAAATACATAAATGCTTTTGTATCAATTCGGCAGCGGCGAAAGTTTTATAGATGTCGAAAAATTGCATCTCCTTACTCACTTTTATCCGGGGACCCAGATATGGGATGACCCCGGAATATTTCAGAGCGAAATTGGTATCAAATGAAAGGCGGAAAACCGAGCTTCAATGTAGAGCTCTCTTCGATGTAACGCTCAAGACGGTTTCCTAGGTAAATGGAAGGGGAAAGAAGAATCGAATGGAATGGAAATGCGAAATGGAAAGGAAAATGGAGGAAAAAGGACAGGGAAAAGGAAACAAAAATATAATGGATGGAGGGAAGGCGAAAGGGATAGAGATTGGGAGAGGGAGAATGAGTTAGAGAGTAGAAAAGGAAAAAGAAGAACGATTAGGACGGGGAAAAGTGACGGAAAAAGGGACAATAAAAAGGAAAAACCCAAATGGAACTGATAGTGAAACGGGAAAGGAAAGGGAAAGATAAATGGAATATGAATGGAAAACTAAGACTACACTCAAAAAAAAAATTTCTCTCGATCAAAGACATAATTTTCCTTATTTTGAACACGCGTCCCAATACAAAATTTTCTTTGTTTTGTGTAAATTTTCTCAAAAATGTGGAAAAAACATAAAAAAACATTCAAACAAATTCGTTGCCATGGGGATTTGTATGGGAATTTAATTTCTCAAAATTAAAGAAATCAAGTCTTCAAAACAAGAAAAGTTGGGAATGGAATGGCGCTTAAAGAATTTTTCATTATTTTTATGTATGAATTTTTTCAAAACAAGTATATGAAACCATGGTAACGCATGTAACAACAATATTTTATAAACCTTTTAACATGTTTTAAGGAAAATTTACTCAAAACAAAGAAAGTAGTGTTCAAAATAGGTAAACAATTTCTTTGACCCCTCCATATATTTTTTTTCTCTCAGTGTAAGAGGAGAGAAGAAGAACATGAAGAGGTAAAAGCATCGCAGCGACGAAGACGGATTTATTTTATACTGAATACTGAATATCAAGAATTTTCATGAGATTTACTATGCAAGAGGTCGCATTTTTCCATTCACTTTGCTGCTGTACTAGTACAGAGAGTATTATAATTTTAATCACATAACGGTGGATTGTAACAGAATGAAATAATCGAGATAGATATAGACTTATATATATCAAAATGATCAGGGTGAAAAGAGAAATCGATTGAGCAATTTCCGTCCGTCTGTCCGGAAATTTAGTGTCTCAGTCACTAATATAGCTGGAGTGATGAAATTTCACACACGTATTGAGCTCAGGCACTTATGAAGAAATTTGGTGAAATTTTGGAATATGGGCGGTGCCACTCCCACTTATTAAGGGAAAACATTGAAAGTTGTATACGTCATAACGCAGAAACTATTAAAACAATTAGTGGAATAGAAGCAGTATGCTTTAGTTGTCTGCATTGGTCGATTCTCTCAAATTATCTTTTGTACAGAAATAAAATACACGAAGAGTGGTTAATTTGACATCCGTGTTGTGAACTTCAGTCAGATATTTAAAAAACTGAGGCTCTAGTTTGCCTTCAATCGGACAGATAGGCAGAGGGACATGACTTATTGCCTTAAAAGAAATTATTCACTTTATGGTGAAAATGTCTTTACTTTAAAGATTTGCAGCAAAGCTTTGTGTGCAACACTTTTTACGTCAAATTCACATTAAATGTTTATTTTTCACAGATATAGGTATACATATAGATATGTACATATGTATGTACATAGTCTCACATATGTACATATCAATTTGATAAATGTTTCAATTGGTAATTGAACAACATAAATAACTATAACATCAATAACATTACCAACAACAGCAGCATTTATACATTACAAACAATTATTCATTTAAGTAAAAGCAGTCGCACTGACATACTCACTCACTCACATCCCAATTGGAAAAGTGGCCATGCATGACCTTGCGGACGCATGAAATGATGTAAGAAAAATTTGCATTATAGTATGCACTCCAAAAAAAAAAAAAAACGATCATCTAAACTCTATGTTGTGTGGCTGCCAACTTATAGGAAATCTGATAAATTCTAGAATGCAAGCGATGAGTTCAGTTATCGGCTCTCAGCTCTAACATTGAATCTAGCAACAAAAACAATTATGGGAATCAGATTTTCTTTAGTTTTGATTTTAATAATGACGACAACAATTCACAGATTCTTTTTCGAACAAACGGACGTATAAAAACATCACTAAAGATCAATATTATGTTGAATGTCCCACTATATGAAGGCATTGGCTGAAGCAGTGAAGCGGAAGATGGTGCGACAATGAGAGAAGCAGAGGAGAAAAAGCTGGAGTGAAGTTACATATTTCTAGTTGGAAACCTGATGAAGAGGATGAAGAGAAAAATGCAAAAAAAAAAATTTGTTTTAAAGTGAGAAAATAAACCGACACTGACATTACGACAAGAGCGACTCTCATACACTCAGGGAAAAACGGCATTTTAAAATCAAAAATAAAATTTTTGTTTTCATAATGCACGTTTAAAACCAAACCATTTTAATTTTAGCAACGAAAATGTTTAAATTAAAAATGAAATTTTTGAATTAAGAATGAAATTTTTGAATTAAGATTGAAATTTTTGAAGTAAAAATGCATTTTGGATTTAAAAAGAAACATACTTAAATTAAAAATGAAAATAAATATTGATTCAAAAACTCGCTCTTTGTTCAAAATTTTTTTGGGAGAAAATATTTTTTGTGAGAAATCCAACAGAAACAATAATGAGAATAAATTTTTTTTCAATTTGATTTTTACAATGATTCATATAATTCATAGATTCTTTTTTAGGAAGAGGGAAGTATAAATAGCTTACTACAATTCAATATAATGTTTAATGTTCTAGTATGTGATGGCGTTGGATTCAATTTCAGGTTGATGTCATGGTTCGAATCCGGAGGAGAGTATAAAATAAAGAAAAAAAGGAGAATAAGGTGAGTAAGAAATATAGATAGCAAACAGTTAAGCCGAAGTAGAAAAGAAGAGAAGAACAAGCGGGCGCTATATTTTTGTAGTTGTCACTCGGATTTAGAGAAGATGAAGAGAATACCGTTGGATACAATTTCGAATCCGGAAGAGAAAATGATATAGAGAACACTGCAGCGCTTTTTTTTTCTCATAGTGCTTTAAATAAAAATCTACATTTTTAAATTTAAAATGTTTTTTTCTTGTTTAAAAATTTTACAATGAACATTTTTAAAATAAAAATGTTATTTACATCACTTTTAAATATGTTTTTCCCATTTTAAGCACGTTTTCGTATGTTTTTATAATTATTTTTCCCTGAGTGTACAAATATTCATTTTTACCTTACCTTGAGGGATCGGAAAAGCATAATTAGGGGAACATTTCATTTCATACAAGATGCAAATAGAAAACTCTTTATATAAAATGCTGCACTAAACATCTGAGAATTGCAGTCATATAAACAGCCGACGGCAATTGAACGAACGAAAAATTTTCATAGAATTTTTGTCACTTCGAAATTGCATACAAATCAAAGTGTGTCTTATAATGGTCACTCAATTCACTCCTTCTGAACTGGTGAGGGTCTAACTACAATTGATCTAGTTCCCTTTTGACATCTTTTCGCTAGTTCGGAACTAGAAATTTTGCTCACTACTTATTGAGTTCCCTGCAGGGTTTCTTTTGATATTGCATTGTAGTTGTTATCGACATGTTTTATTTTGTTCAGCTCATTGTGCGTTATTGAGTGTTGCCATATTTGCGTGTTGATTCCGCGCCATTCAACGCTTTTTAATTCTTCCTGTAGAAAAATGTTTGTTGACTTTAGTTATTGTTGTCGTTGTTGCTGTTGGTTTTTTATTTATTTTTGTTTTTTTTTTTTACTGTTGCACTTGGTTACAAACAATGCACATTTTATTGATGAGTAATTCTTACACCTTTCATGAGAATAAAATTAGTATTATATCTTTGTGCCAAAAAATTTTTGTCGAAAGTACCAGCGTGAAGCGTGAAATTCGGAATACGGGTTTGCTGTTATGCGCTATTGATCATGTGTCGGCATCTGCCGAATCGGACCACTGTAACATATAGCAAACAATCGATTGTTCAGATATACATACACTCTGGGGAAAAAATTATAAAAACATATGAAAACATGCTTAAAATGCGCAAAAACGTATTTAAAGGTGATGTAATTACCAAAATTTTTAGTTTAAAAATGTTCATTGTAAAATTTTTAAATGAAGAAAAACCATTTTAAATTTAAAAATGTTTTTTTTTTTATTTTAAGCACTATGAGAAAAAAAATGCTGCAATGTTCTCTATATCATTTTCTCTTCCGGATTCGAAATTGTATCAAACGGCATTCTCTTCATCAATCCGAGTTCCAACTACAAAAATATAGCCACCGCTTGTTCTCCTCTTCTTTCCTTCTTCGCCTTCACTGCTTGCTATATTTATTTCTTATTCTCCTTTTTCTTCTTTATTTTAAAATTTCCTCCGGATTCGAACGATGCCATCAACCTGAAATTCAATCCAACGTCATCACATAGTGGAACATTAAACATTATATTGAATTGTAGTAACCTATTTATACTTCCATTTTCCTAAAAAACTAGCTGGACCCGTGCGCATCTTGCGCAAAAAGTAATAAAACATACGTGGCGCCAGTCGATTGGCAAGCAAATCAGTGGCCCATGCTTAATCGATTTATCTCCTACAGTTCCTGAGTTTTTACTTACAAATCTTTGAAAATTTGCCCCTCTTGGCTCATTTTTCAAAATTTCGTCATATTTCTTCATAACAACCTATACTGAAAAACCCCCATTCAGCGTAGGTATGAATACACATGTGTAATGTTTACATACAAACATACAGCTGAAGCTTATAAAAGTGTTTTAAAATATACACGACTTCTCAACTGGAACGACATCTACATTTGTATCTAACTCTGCACTCTTGTTGGAATAAAATAATTCTGAAGGCATAGTTTTAGGCGCAAATCTTTTACTTTAAATTTAAACATTTTATTTTTGCAAAAAAAAAACTATTAAAAAAAGTACCACGCCCAATAAAACACCGTTTCGCATGCATAGCTAATTAATACCTTTAAAACGATGCCTTACTTATTAATTTTGGTAAATTATGTGAGCAGAAAAAGGGATATTTATAAAACACCAATTAGAAATAATATATATGATAATCCATGAATTATATGAATCATTGTAAAAACAAAATTAAAAAAAATCGATTATCATTATTGTTTTTGTAGGATTTCTCACAAAAAAATTTTGAACAAAGAGCGGGTTTTTGAATCAACATTCATTTTCATTTTTAATTTAGGTACTATGTTTCTTTTTAAATCCAAAATGCAATTTTACTTCAAAAATTTCATTCTTAATTCAAAAATTTCATTTTTAATTTAAAATTTTCATTGTTAAAATAAAAATGGTTTGGTTTAAAACGTGCATTATGAAAATAAAAATGTTATTTTTGATTTTAAAATACTCTTTTTCCCTGAGTGTACACATTTTGGGGTGTAACTTCTGTATAACTTCTCCATTTAAAGATCTAAGGGCTTGAAACTTTGAAGTATTTGTACCCATATTTACCCAAACAAGTTTACCGAAAATTGTCAAGATCGGACCACTATAACATATAGCTGCCATATAACCGATTGTTCAGATATAGAAATTTTATGGTATAACTTCGCAATTTAAATAGCTAATACAGCATTTTTTCTAATAAATTTTTCCATAAATAACGCACAGAATTGAAATTAAACTAAATCAGGCTATATACATAGGTAACTTTTCAGTTCTCCATTCATGAAAAGTACTTATGAAATCTTCGGCACGGACGAAGACAGCCACGCTCTTGAGAATTAAGATTCAACTATCTTTCGTCTATATAAAAAGAACTTGGTACACAAGTTTTGAAAGGGTGTGGCAGTGCCTCTTTTCAAACAATCAGCTTAGCTACAGACTAAGTCAAGTTGATGAAGCTTGGGGCAAGAAAAATACTTTCTTCTAGTGTTTTTAAGCTCAACGTTGGGTATTTTTCATTTCACTGCACGCCTAAGCTTTGCACCCTTTCTGAATGTATTTTACAAATTTTCTCTGCTTTTTAAAACGTTTTATTACTTTGGTCATTGCAATTATTTATCTGAAACATTTTTATAGTTCGGTATGTACATATGTACATATCTATTGTTGCATTTAAGTAGGCGTATACCTGCATTTTTGCTTGTTTTATATGCATTCTCAACTGTACTTATACTTATCCACTCTCTGCTTTTTTCACTCTTCTCACACAAATTTTAATTTGCGCTTACACTTCAAACGAACATTTCGCTACTCATTAACTTAAATTAAATTGTGCATTAATTTTACGTTGTTGTGATTAAAATTTCATTTCACTTTTACATTGCCGCATTTTTAATTATGCACATTTATTCGCGGGTACATACATATTTATGTACATATTTATTTACAGTGTAAATTTTAAATGCATACATACCAAAATTTATTATTCATTTCATTATACTTAATTTTTTTCGCTACATTTTTGCGGCTTGAGAAGCTCTTGTTGATAATTAAGTTAAAAAAAAAAAAAAAATTTTAACATCAGAGCACCCCCATTTACAAGAGTGAAATGTAATTTGCCGAAGTGGTTTCAGCCAGAGGCGGTCGCTTTTCGCACATTTTCGTTCATTTCATATGAAATTCTTTAAAATCTGGTTATTTTACTTTTTAAATGTGTTTACTATTTAAGTTCTCAATAATATAGTCCCCACTGTAACATGCCCCTAAAAGCCTGCTAAGAAAATAGCGCAAATACACCACCAATCCACCTCACAATGTGTATTTTGTTTGTACAGCCAATCACAGCACAGTAGACATGAGAGAAACTGCGATTTTTCGATCTGTGATTTCGGTGATTGCTACTTTTAAATCACTGCGATTTTAAACTGCTATTGCGATTGCATGGACTGCTATAAAATCATCAGTTACCGGTAGAGATTAATTTTGCGTTTTCTGAGCGATATAACCTGTCTTCATTTTATGGTTACAAAATGATAGCAATAACAACGTATTTCGCAGTAATTTCGCTGTTTGTAAACATTTTTCAAAGATAAAAGCCCGTCTCCACATAACCTGATTCACCAGAGAAACATGTAGCAAAACATCTCGCTCAATAACCCGTCTCCACGTGGCTAATCGTGATTCAGTTTGACACCTCTCTTTCTTGTTCTTCTTAAATGTTTGTACGTTTGCTTATTTTTGCGTCTTTGTTTTGGTCTGTGTGAGATTTCGATAGATTTTCGATACAAAATTAGAGAAGACATCGATATCATCGAGGTTGGCAAGATGATTCAGAATGAAACAGTGTTTCAATCTTCACTCGCTCTCAGAAATTTGAATGGAAAATGGTGAGTTTCGGCACTGGTTTCCGTGTCGAAACAAGATTGAGAGAGAAAATGCAGAAAAAAAGAGCGAAACACGTTATGTGGAGACATGGTATTAATTGTAAATTCAATAATTTTTTTTTCCTATATTTCTATATACGTATGTGGTCTGCTCAAAAGTATAAACAAAAAGAAATTTATAATGCTTTTGCGATTGCGATTCACATAGGTGAACTGCTTACTTGGTACATCGATAGCAGTTCCCAATAAGTAGTGAACTGCTATTTTGAAAAAGTGATCGCAATTGCGATTTGCGATTTTTTATTCACAGTGAAAAAATCACCGTTTGCGATATATCGCTCATCACTACAGCACAGTGAGCATGCTTCAACGTTTCCACACATTAGCTTTTACGTGGCTTTCAAAACAGAATAACATAGCTTGTTTTCTGGCTTTCGCTAAGGAGAAACCAATTGCTTATTTTCAGACTTAAATTGAAAAAAAAAACTAGCAAAGCACTTTTTTATTTTTCACATCAAATTTGTATGCGAATATGAAGCTTTAGTATTCACAGCCATATGCATATTTGATTTGATTTTCGTTTGCATGTAGGTACATACTTATGCACATAATTTCTTACATCTGCATGTGCATGCAAACATAAATATCAAATACCAGATTATAAAAGGGTTGATTGTGATTTTTGGCGACTATTGGCACAATATCAAGATAATTTTAAAAAGCGGTGGAAATCAAATTGGACCTCAGTTTTTCAAACACTAAAGCACCCATTTTTTAGGCAATAAGCAAATACACTTGCTACTGCTGAAATTTCTGTCGGTATAAGGAAACTAAAAATACCTCTGCGCATTCGTGTAAGATTTCCCTAGCGCACGTTTTTATATTTAAGAATTATGTAAATACGAAATTATTTATTTTAAAAATGTTCAGAGTAAAATTGCAAAATCAAGAAAAAACAATTTTAATTTAAAAATGTTTATTTTTATTTTAAGCACTATGAGATTTTGAAGGAAAAACTTTCGTTTTTATTCCATTAATTTTAATTTTTAATTTAAACATGTTTATTTTTAAATCCTAAATACATTTTAATTTAAAAAATTTAATTTAAAAATTTTCATTTATAAAATAAAAATGACTTGGTTTAAACGTGCATTATAAAAATAAAAATTTTATTTTTGATTCCTTTTCTCTGAGTATACAATCAAAAAAATGTGTATCAGGAAATCAAAAATAAAAAATACATATGAAAAAAACAAAAAAAAAAAAAAAATAAACGAGAAAAAACAATCCTCAAATACCCGAATTGTTAAAATGCCCGTACAAACATACGCGTAATAAAAAAACAAACGAGCGTTCGAGCATTGAAAAGCATTTATTCGGGCCACTCGAAAATGTTAAAAAGAAATCGAGAACTCTAATAGCCCCGACACATAGCATACGTCAATCCGTCTACGTCGACGTATGTCACTGACGTATGTCACGGAGAGCTCGCCACATAGGAAACGTTGACGGATATACATAAATCAGCTGTTTGATTAACCTTTAACTACAGAGGTGGTAGCAAAAATTTAACTCTTTAGAATATTTTGTAATTTCTCTTTTAAGTTGCCCTCTTGAAATTCAGTTTTCAGTAACTTCACATCTCCTGATTATTATTGACCATTTTGTTTTTATGGATAAATGTTTTACAAATCGTCGTACCATACGAAAACTAACAAATTTAAAATTTCTGGCGAAAGCTATCAATAAAAAAATTCTGTACGAAAAGTAGAACATTTGACTTTTGGCCGACCAAAAGTAATAAAATCGAGTTTTGGCTGACGAAAAGTAATAAAATCGAGTTTTGGCTGACGAAAAGTATCAGTAATTATATACTGTTTTTATATTAAAATTGTTGTTGTTTAAACGAAATTGATAGTTTTCGTCAGCCAAAAGTGGATTTTATTACTTTTCGTCAGCCAAAACTCGATTTTATTACTTTTCGTCGGCCAAAACTTGAACTTTTTACTTTTCGTCAGCCACAAAAAATCTGATGTTAGTTTTCGTATGGTACGACGAAATGAGAAAAAAATCGAAAAACCAATTGCAAAAAAAGTGAAATTCAACAGTAGCTAAAGGTTAACAATCAAAAGCAATCAGCTGACATAGCGACGGATTGACGTATGCCAAAATTTGAGTGTTGGGCAACTTTGGAACGTTGCGGCGACGGATCCGTCGTACTTGTGCCGATGTAAATTTAAATGTCTACACTCTACTGAGCTGTCAGTCACATACGTCGACGTAGACGGATTGACGTATGCTATGTGACGGGCCTATAAATCAAAGTCAATGACGGAACGCAATCAGACTTTTAAATAATACAGCAAAGGAAATTACATAAATGGCTAATGGTTATGCTTCACACACACATGCAAACAAGAGTCAAACAAAGTGACAGGCAACAAGCAGAAAGCGACAGAAGAATGAGGATGGTTGAAGCAAGTTAGAGCACAGAGGGGCAGCTAGATTATGCAGACGGGTACGAAGGTGTGCGGCGAAGATGGAGACAGGGGCGAAGACGAAGATTTGGGAAAGATGAAAAATTAATGATGAAAGATGAATAATGAATGATGATTGATTAAGGATGAATTATGAATGATGAATGATCTATGGTGAATGACGAATGATGAATGATGAATAATTAGTGATCAATGATTCATGGTGGATGCTGAATTATTAATGATGGCCGATGAATGATGAATGATAAATGACAAATGATGAGTGATGAATGATGAATTATAAATGATGAATAACGAGTGGTGAATAAATTATGGTGATATATGAATGATTAAAAATGATGAATGATGAATAATTAGTGATCAATGATCCATCGTGGATGATGAAGTATTAATGATGGCCGATGAATGATGAATGATGAATTATGAATGATAAATGACAAATGATGAATGATGAATAATGAAAGCTAAAGGCGAAGAAGAAGAGAAAGGCGAAGAGGAATTAACATAATATCAGAAGCGGAGAAGAAGATTCAAGAATGATGAATGATGAAACAAATAATGAACGATGGATGACGAATGAAAAATGAAGAACGAGGAATGATGAATCAGGAATTATGGATGATGAATAATGAATAATGAAAAATATTTGAGAGTTATGAATAATGAATGATGGTTGAGAAATGGTGAATGATGAATGGAAGATGTTAAGTGGTGAAGGTGAAGAGAAACATGAAGATGAAGACCAAGATGAATGGGCATAAATACGAATATCTGGAAAAGGGGAAAAACATTTATGTCCTACGATGCATTTTCCACGAACCTCTTCCGAGTATGTGAAATGGGAAAGCCCAGAGTCGTAATCTAAAAAGCGCTGGAAGGCTATGATTTTCTTAAATTTTCAAATCAAATAAAAAAAAATCGAATTTAAAAGCCAGCAATAAACGTAAATGGATTCTTCACCACAACAACAAGCTTGTACTCGTATACGAATAAATAAATAATTTAAAAAAATTTAAAGCTCATTTGTGCTCATTTGTGGCAATAAGTAGAGCAATTCACGACGATAAAATTACAATAATCACTAAATTACCTCATCAATTTTGGTTTTGAATTTAGCCAGAAACGGGTTCTTCATCCTCGCACACTCATTTAGTTACCAACGATGTATATAAGTGTATATGTATGTAGTACGTCCGTTCTATGCCTGTGCGTGTTTTACGCTAAAGCAATTTTCATAAATTTTTCATACGAATATTCACTGCTTTGTATAATAGAAATTTCCTTTCAAATCTGTACCAACCACAACTTAGCCTGGTAACGAGCCGAATGAACGGATAATCATCGAATATTCAAATGAGCGCAGAGCCATCAGTCAAATCATAAATTGTGAAATGTGTAAAAAATACGGCAGCAAAGCAAAGTATAAAGAGAAAATAGAAGTATTAAAAAAAAAAAGAAATGGAAACACGTAAAAAAGTATTCAGCTGAGGCACGGCAAACATTTTGCGGAAAATTGCCTTTGGTGGTTGTTGGTGGTGGTGCACATTTGGTGCTTTTATTTGAAAGCTGTCACTAATGAGACACTGACGCAGTGGCAAGTGGCAACATCGCGGCTATGCCGTTAAGACCACCAGGGCTTGCATACGAAATGGCTTGCAGCAAGAGAGAAAGAAAAATATTTTTTTAACCAATAAGTATTAATAAAATATCAAAATCTATGGGTCAAGTATGACTGTAAAGGAGTAGAAATCAGATATCATAGCAATCATGAGTTCAGCAACTTAGGCGAGTTTGCAGTGGCTGCCAGTTTCCACTTAGTTTAGTACACTTACGCTCCGAAGGTCTCATTGTGACACCACGTGGAACCGAAGACTCCCCTACTCGAACCACCGTATGGATTCCACAAATCCTAAAATTTTCCTAAATTCCATTGGTAGGCTCCTAAATGCTTCAGTCGCCTCAAATATTTTGCTGTTTCGTTCCCCTCTGTTATTAGCCCTAATGATATGTGTAACCTCGAACCTTTCGAGTGCGAGTAGATTCTTTGTCCGTTTGGCGTTCCAGTGAGACCACAAGAGCCTAGTATGGTGGCAAGTATTTAGACTTTGTCGCCTGTCATTTACTTCTTTGAAGTACACTTCCTTCAATATAAGTTTTCAGTGCAGCTTGGCTGTCTGAGAGGATGTAGACGCTTTTACATTCGCTGTTCCTCGCTTTGAAAGACTCAAGTATCTCATTTATCGCCGCAACCCCGCCTGGAAGACACTGCAGTTATGAGGTAAGCGAAATTATATTTTTAGCCCGCCGTCGGCTGAATAGACTCCCACTCTAGCATTAAGCTTAGTTTCATCAGTCTGGAGCTGGATAGCATTGTTCGGGACCGCAGGAGCCCTGACCCAATAGTCCCTATCTATAATCACAATTTCATAATTGCTTTTGAAAAAGTTTTTCGGTAAGCGATTATCGGATTGTTGAGTGGGAATGGCCCTCAGTATTGAGTTATGACCCTGTTCCATTTACTTCCATTCAGGCAACTGCCTTAGGCGTATTGCCGAACATGCCGCAAATACGTTACCGCAAATACGTTACTTCTCTGCACCTTTCGAAGTAGTTGAGTTTTCGCTCTCGTGCTCAGGCCTGTCCACCAGACCACCACTCCATATAATAGAATTTGATTTTTTGTGTCCGTCCCCAGCAGTAAAGGGCAGCCATAGTCTTTTTGGAGCGTTCTTGAATATTTCCCCTCCAGTTGAGCTTCCTCTCAAGAATAACTCCCAGGTACTTGGCCGATTCACTTAACGTGCGGGTAATACCTCCTTACGCTGGCAGTATCAACACTGGTTTTTTGTATTTCCTTTCCGCTTTGGCTTTGCTTACCCCAAGACCTTTACCTTTGGTCCACCTACCAGTGTGAATTTCTGAGTCCAGAAAGTTAGATCCTAATGAGAAGAGGGGAGTACAAGACTCAATAGTAATAAACTTTTGAAAAAAAAAAATTCAATGAACCCATTATTTTCTCACATCCTCTCGTCTCTGCAAGACAATCAAAATAGCCCATCTCATTGTTGAGCAATTAATTACGTTGTCACCTGCATGCTTACTGCACCCTTCGAAAATGCTAATGAAAGAGTAAAAAAATAAAAAAAACCAGAAGTTGAAAGACGTACAAAGAAGAAAAAGAAAGCATAAGAGTAATGACTAAGATTAGATAATAAGCTAGCAAACAGGAGTGTGAAAGAAGGAAAAATTAAAGCTGCTGAATTTAATAATAAACAATGCAAAAAAAACTCGAGTAAGGGTTTGCAATACAAACAACTCTTATATGAAACGAAAAAAAAAATTACAATAATAAAAATGTAACCCTTATATAAATACATATGTACCCTAGATAGGGTCGAAAAAAAATGTTGTAAAAGTCCGCCCCTAAATTTGAGGCTTATGTTGAGAGGGTTAAGGGACACAAAAAAAATTTTTTTTTGACCCCGCGAAATATCGCCGAAATGGTTTTTTTCTTGTAACTTTGTTATTTATCATCCGATTTTTAAAATTGATACGTCATTAGTTTCGTATTTTGAAGCTCTACACTTTCTTCTAATGTCCTTTTGAGCTCTGAAGTCGTTTTCACATAGTTGGGTCAGCTAACTTATTTGTATGTCCATGAATTATCCTCTTTGTATTGCCAAATGAAAGTGCTTCAAAATTTATGACAATGTTGCCTTGAAACGGTTTTACTAAATTAATAAACAAAGAAGTTACGTCACAAAGAAGTTATTTAACGTAGCTATTATTTAATTATTTTTTTTAAGCAATTCAGTATATGTAAAGTTGTAAAAGTCCGACCTTAAAGTTGAAGCTTATATTGAAAGGATTAAAAAAAAAAATTTTATTTTTTTTTCTGATTCCGCGAAATACCGCCGAAATAGTTTTTTTTATTGTAACTTTCTTATTTGACTTCAGAGTGCAAAAGGACATTAGAAGAAAATATAGAGCTTCGAAATACGAAAATAATGACGTATCAATTTTAAAAATCGGATGTTAAATAACAAAGTTACAAAAAAAACCTTTTCGGCGGAATTTCGCGGGATCAGAAAAAAATTGTTTTTTTGTCCCTTAATCCTCTCAATATAAGCTTCAAATTTAGGGGTGGACTTTCACAATTACATATACTGAATTGCTTAAAAGAAATGAGTCTACATTAAATATTCGTAGTGACGTAACTTCTTTGTTTTTTGATTTAGTAAAACCCTTTGAAGGCAACATTGTCATGTATTTTGAAGCACTTTGATTTGGCAAAACAAAGAGGATAATTCATGGACCTACAAATAAGTTAGCTGACCCAACTATGTGAAAACGACTTCAGAGCTCAAAAGAGCATTAG
This sequence comes from Urophora cardui, assembly GCA_960531455.1. Classification (NCBI taxonomy): domain Eukaryota; kingdom Metazoa; phylum Arthropoda; class Insecta; order Diptera; family Tephritidae; genus Urophora; species Urophora cardui. Next base: position 127,230,314 of record OY482673.1, read on the forward strand.
AAGGAAGTGTAGAGCTGCAAAATATGAAAATAATGACGTATCAATTTTAAAAATCGGATGAAAAATAACAAAGTTACAATAAGAAAACGATTTCGGCGGTATTTCGCGGGATCAAAAAAAATTTTTTTTTGTGTCCCTTAACCCTCTCAACATAAGCTTCAAATTTAGGGGCGGACTTTTACAACTTTTTTTTTCGTATGGGGACCAACCCTATCTAATGTACTCTTACATAAATACATACATGTCTGCGCTCCAAAAAATTAACTAATTAGTTATAATTGTTTACGGCACATTTCATTATTTTCCCCCCAAATTCAACGCCTTTTTGTCATTTCCTACGCACACACAAACAAACCGAATGCTCAACTCTGTGCATTAGTGCCCGCCACCATTGTCGATCCTTCAATTTTGTAGCGCTTTTGTCATTAACGGTTGCTTTGAAAGCAGCTCGTTTTAGTTATTATTGTCATCCTTATAGTGTCATTGTTTTTTCTTTTCGGTTCACTGACATTTGCTTTCATTTATTATTTTCATTCGTTGGTATGGATTTTCATAATATTTTTTTTTAAGTATATTTTGTTTAAGACTAGATTTTTACGTGCTTAAGAAAAGTCAATTAACGCTATTTGAAGGGTTAAAACATGCCAAAAATTATTGAAGTAAGCAAGAGAAAAATTAATTAAAGACATTTTGAGAGATGATTAATTTGAGTTTATACCTTTTTATATCGTTGCGCTTTAATTTGAAAGGCTGTTATTATTTTGGAAAGTTTTTTAGAGTTTTAACCCTTATTTGCAAGCCAAGTAGTTGTCATTCATACACAAAAAAAATTTAAGTAGCAGATAATACTGTAAGTAGCTTTAGACCAACGTTTTCTTAAAAAAACAAGTAAGGAAGCCTAAGTTCGAGTGGAATCGAACATTAGATACTCAGCTGTATGCTTTCATTGTTTGTTTGCGTTTGATGAAAACACGTTGTATTTTATATAAAGCGAGTGCTGCATAAAGTGGGCGTAGCCACGCCCATTTTCAACATTTTTATCAGTCATCCAACTAAGCATATGAATATTATTCTTTGTGCAAAATTTCATTCCTTTATGACTTCTAGTTACAAAGAAGTCTTGTTACAAATTCCCAAAGGGTGTTCCAGAAATATCTTTGTTAAAAAGTAGGCGTGGTCATAAACCGATTTCAATAAATTTTTGCGTGTCTATTAACACAAGTTATAAAAGTGTATAAACCAAGTTTCGTCATAATATCTCAATTATTTGTCGAGTTGTGGGCTCTGAAATCTCGTTGATTCCTTTGTCTGAAAAGAGGCGGTGCCACGCCCATTTTCCGAAATTTTTCTATTTTTTGTTTCCGATCTATTGTAGAACTCATGCCACAAAATTTCAATGAATTATCTTTATATTTGACAAAGATATCGCTTAAAATGTTTTTATTAGGCCACTTTATGATACCCATATATAAAAGTGGGCGTGGTCGTCAACCGATTTCGCTAAAATTTCGAACATGTATTACTACAAGTAGTGAAAGTGTATAGACCAAGTTTCGTCATAATATATCGATTATTTGTCGAGTTATGGGCTCAGAAATCTCGTATATTCCTGCTTCTAAAAGGAGGCGGTGCCACGCCCATTTTCTAAAATTTTTGTATTTTTTGTTTTATGTCCATAATTGGACACCTTCCATAAAATTTCAATGATATATCTTTATATTTGACAGAGATATCGCTTAAAATGCTTTTATTAGGTCACTTTATAATACCCATATATAAAAGTGGGCGTGGTCGTCAACCGATTTTGGCAATTTTTCGTCCAAACATTTGCCTAAGTAAGTATATCACGCCTATCAAATTTCATCGATATATCTTCAACGGTTTCTGAGTTATGACTCATAAAACTTTCAATGTTTGCCCCTTAATAAGTGGGCGTGGCACCGCCCATTTTCCAAAATTTCACCATATTTCTTCATAAGGGCCTGAGCTCAATACGTGTGTGAAATTTTATCACTCTAGCTCTATTAGTGACCGAGATAAAAAATTTCCGATTTTTACTATATAGGGGAGGTGGGCGTGGTCATGGTCCGATTTCACCCATTTTCAATACCATCCGTTCCTGTCTTGATACCAACTTACATTTCAAATTTCATCAAAATATCTCAATTTTTGCGCGAGTTATCGTGCTCACAGACGGACAGACGGACAGACGGACAGACGGACAGACGGACAGACGGACAGACGGACAGACGGACGGACATGGCTCAATCGATTTCTCTTTTCACCCTGATCATTTTGATATATATAAGTCTATATCTATCTCGATTATTTCATTCTGTTACAATCCACCGTTAGGAAATCAAAACTATAATACTCTGTGTACTAGTACAGCTGAGTATAAAAATATATTGAGTACCAAACTCAAATTCTAAAACCATTGTCGTTGAACTAGCTTTTGCAGAAGCTAAAGTTCTGAAGAACTTTAAACACAAAGCCCAATTATGTCAGTCTGAGCTGCGTAAGTAGTTATTTACTTTGACTAACCAACTAACCAAAATTTTTCTTGATTTTTTTTAAGTAAATTTTTTTTAATTTCAGATAAATTATTTCATTTTCATTCATTGTGTAACATAAATGACAAGCTAAATAAATAATCACTTAATTTAATTTGGTCACGGAATGTTTTCATTTAAAAATGTATGACTTTTTGTTTTCAGAATTGCAAAAAAAATGTGTGTAGGTAGATATTTGTTTTAATTACTTTTTCTGAAAACAATATAAATAGGTTTATTTATACGTGCTTTTTGTTTATTTACGCACACAAATGAGACAATCATTTGGCATTTAATTAACACAATTCCACAATAAAACGAGCGAAAAAGTGACTTAATTATGGCGTCAAAAAATTTGTATGAAACAAATGAGCAAATATTATTTATTGTAAGGGACATTGTGAGCGTTAAAAAGAAGCGAGAGTTTGTAGAAAAAGTACATGCGCTGCGCCACGAGTTAATGTTTGTGACTTTACTTAGCAAAGTTTACTACATCGAGTCATAATGGTTTGAAGAGAGACCTAGGAGTTTTTTTTAAGCTCTCAGCAAAAAGGCTAAGGTGCGCACAATACAGATAATTGTTTTTCGATTTTATTTAAGCTACACTCAAAAAAAAAATTTCTCTCGATCAAAGAGATAATTTTCCTTATTTTGAACACGCGTCCCAATACAAAATTTTCTTTGTTTTGTGTAAAGTTTCTCAAAAATGTGGAAAAAACATAAAAAAACATTCAAACAAATTCGTTGCCATGGGGATTTGTATGGGAATTTAATTTCTCAAAATTATAGAAATCAAGTCTTCAAAACAAGGAAAGTTGGGAATGGAATGGCGCTTAAAGAATTTTTCATTATTTTAATGTATGAATTTTTTCAAAACAAGTATATGAAACCATGGTAACGCATGTAACAGCAATATTTTATAAGCCTTTTAACATGTTTTAAGGAAAATTTACTCAAAACAAAGAAAGTAGTGTTCAAAATAGGTAAACAATTTCTCTGACCCCTCCATATATTTTTTTTCTCTCAGTGTATTTTTTATGTTTTACACATACATTTTTCTACGTGTAAAAAGCTTAAATAGCATGACAGAAAATATTTTTTGCAAAGTTTCCCAATCTCTTGTTATATTCCTCCTTTGCGCTGTCTATTCAGTGGCATGGAAAGCTGTAAACAACTGATAGGATAATTTCAACATCTAGCACCAAAAATAGTAAAATTATTAATTAGAAAAAGAAAAAAAAAAATTGAAAACAAATTTGCCTACTTTCATATAAGTCTCCATAGAGAGCTCCATATAGCCATAGGCCTGATATTTGACGGGATCCATCGCATACACAATAAAGAAACTGACCAAGCGGCGATATTCGGGCGTGCCTTCGTACCAATTACTGTTGAAAATCGATGAACTGAGCGTTTGGCTCTGAAAAACATTTTCAAAGCAAATATTGAATGGATCAACAATAAACTGGCGATAGAGAAAAAGTAGAAAAAGTAAAAAGAGGAATAAAGAAACAAATAACAAATAACAAATAACAAGTAACATGTAAGAAGTAAGAAGTAACCAGTAACAAATAAGAAGTAACAAGTAACAATTAACAATTAACCTTTAAAAAGTAACAAGTAAGAGGTAACAAGTAACAATTAACAAGTAACAAGTAAAAAATAACAAGTAACAATAAACAAGTAAAAAGTAACAATTAACAAGTAAAAAAGTAACAAGTAACAAAGAACAAATAACAAGAAACAAGTAACATGCAACAAAGAAAAAGTAACAAGTAAAAAGTTACAAAAAAGAAATAAAAAAATCAAACCAACTCACCACACTAGTAAGATCATTACCACACAAACAGAAGACATAACTGGTAACCAAGAAAAACATAAGACCACACGAAAACATAATAGCGCCACCGATATTAATCATAACCATAGCCAAACCCATCAATGAGATGGCAAATGTGCAATTAATCAGGTCCAATGTTATGGTGAAATTGAAAATGTCGTTCAGTTTTTTGAAGAGGCTGAAATGGGTGGCAGAGAAATAAGCATTAGATATGTAGATACTTTTCCATAGAATTTTTCCAATAAAAATATCTTTCATTCCCCTCTATTTCTTTTTCTCTCGCTATTTCTATCGCTTTCACGCTCTTTATATATCTCTCTCCCACTCACTCTGTCCCCCTCTCTCTCTCCTCCCACACTCACCACATCAAATGATTGTGATAACTAATCAACCTCTTCAATTCCACTACCGCATCTGGGTTGCTTGCATCCAATTTTTCCGTTGCACTCGCCACATAATCCAAATGTAATTCCAATTGTGTGGTGAAAAACGCAAATAAATATTGATTACACATTATAAATGTAATTGTAAATAATTCAGCGAAAGCTTGCCAAAGAAATGATATTATAAAACCAATAAATGTTGTATGATAGTTATGATTATGCCATGGATACCATGAATTTGCTTGAGTTTTATACATTATATTCAAATTGGGTGAAAATATTTCGTAGAATAATTGAATGACTGGTATGATGTTGTAGTAGGAGTAGGCAAACATGAAGTACTGTGTAACTCGACGCATAAGAATGCGTGATTTGCGATTGTAGTGGGCGAAACGATAGCGGCCACCGGCTGAAAACAAACAAACAAAAGTTAGGAACAAATTAGAGTGCAATATCAGAAAGTTGGTATATATATAATTGAAAAAGTCACTCTTTTTGATCCGCTCAAATATAAAACTTCGCGAAGACTTCAATACAAAACAAAAAAAAAAACAAGTAAAATCACGACTGTATTCGGTCATACCGAAGATATCATACCCCTCATGAATGGAACTTTTGAAAAGTCTAACAAAATATATTAATCTTTTATTTTTTTTTTAAATTTCCCTTTTGGTATTTTTTGCAATACGCTTTATTTTCAAGAAAAGTTATCAAAAATTAACTTAGGAATGCTTGAGGATTCCATCGCTATTAGTTCTGAAAATTTCCCTTTTTAGGATTTTTTGTAATACGCACTATTTTCAAATAAAAAGTCAATAATCATATTTAATTTGGTCATAGCTTCAATTTTATTTTGCTTAAAAAATTTCCCTTTAAGGATTTTTTAAATTGCTGTATTTTCAATTAAAAAATCAATAATCATCTTTAAATTGGCGGAAGCTTAAATTTTATTTAGTTTAAAAAATTTCACGTTTGGGATTTTTTTTGAATTGCTCTATTTTCAAATAAAAATCAATAATCATGTTTAAATTGGTCATAGCTTAAATTTTATTTAGTTTAAAAAAAATACCCTTTTCGGAATTTTTTAATTGCTTTATTTTCATATAAAAATTCAAAAGTGAAAATTTACCTTTTTAGGATTTTTTGTAATATGCACTATTTTCAAATAAAAAGTCAATAATCATATTTAATTTGGTTATAGCTTCAATTTTATTTTGCTTAAAAAATTTCCCTTTAGGGATTTTTTTAAATTGCGGTATTTTCAATTAAAAAATCAATAATCATCATTACATTGGTTGAAGCTTAACTTTTATTTACTTTAAAAAATTCCCCTTTTGGGAATTTGAGAAAATGGGATTTTTTTAAATAAAAAAAATCAATAATCATCTTTAAATTGGTGGAAGCTAAAATTGTATTTAGTTTAAAAAATTTCGCTTTCGTGGTTTTTTAAATTGCTCTATTTTCGAATAAAAAATCAATAATCATCTTTAAATTCCCGAAGCTTAAATTTTATTTTGTTTAAAAAATTTCCCTTTTTGGGATTTTTTGTAATACGCACTATTCTCAAAGAAAAAAGTAAATAATCATCTTTAAATTTGCCAAAGCTTCAATTTTTTTAGTTTACCAAAATTTCCCTTTTGGGACTTTTTTCCTAAATTGAGGACTTTGTAAGAAATGTTTCAAAAATGAGTTTTTAATAGTTTTCTTTGTAAAAAATGTGTCAAACAAGGCTGACTTCAAGCAGGCATACAAACTAAGATCTTGATTCTGATGATAGCGGTAGATATTTTAGTGGTTCTAACTCTTCTTCTTCTGGTACATTCAACAAATATAAAGTTATAATACCATCTCATATTTACGAAAACTATAGATAATGAGATCACATCAATTCAAATCCAACAACTTACATCCTCTCTTCAACTCTATCGCCTCGTCCTCTTGTGCATTTAACCCATTCGCCTCTGCCAATACACGCTGCTTTATTTCACTAGGAAATAGCTCTTTAAATTCCTCCAACAGACGGCCAATATCGCCGCGTCGCCAATAAACATTCCACATTTTATAAAAACCACAAGAAAAGTAACAAACTAAGGCGGTCGCTTCGAATATGCGTGATTCTGTATTTTCAAAAGCTTCAGCCTCCGCTGTTTTAAATGGCACAAATAAATTTAGGACTAATGCGCACATTTCTACAACAAGTGATACGGCGGCAAACACAGAAATGAAATGTTTCAAACGGAGTTGTGGTGTTGCTTGGTGGCGATGTAGATTACCACTCCATACGAATGGTTCGAAGAAAGCCATTTTGAAAGCCAATTCGGGATATTCCATGAAATCTCGCATAGTATAGAGTTGAAGTGGCATTTTGTGTAAGTGAAAGTGAAATAGTAGAGAGAAATTGCAGATTAAGAATTTTTATTTTTTATTTTTATCGCACAAAAACCGCCGAAACGCACGAGGTTAAAACTTTCAAACTTTAAGCTTCTTCTTTGCTCGTTGTAGTGCCTTTTATACTCACTTGGTTTTGCTGCATTTCAATGTTTACATATTACGTTTTGGAAAAGTTTGCGGTTTTCGTTTGTTTGTTTATTGATTTAATTTTTAATATTTTAATTGCATCCTGCCTGAATGTACTACTAACTAAATGGGTTGTTTATTTAGTCTACTTACTTAGTCCTTTTCTTCGCTAAAAAATATTATTAATTTGTGGTTTGATTATAATTACTTAACTAGCCTCAGCTGGCCGATTTAATATATACTAGTATCGCCGGTGCTCGAAATTCGACCATGCAATTTATTTTTTCAACTTTGTATTGGTACAAAAATTATTCCTTTTCGCGGAGATAAGCAACACTTTCCAAATTCCAGTTGTACCGCAACACTGATTTGCCCTTTTGATCACGGTCCGACGCATCTGCATGCATCTGCACGGGTATATTTTATGCATGTTATACCCGTAAATGGGCTTGTATCTACTGCGCTGCCAATGTGCTGCTACTGCAGAGGCATTGCGCGACTTGGCTGTATTTACATGATCGCCTATAACCTTTCCATTTTACCATGGATTTTCTTCGTTGATAGCTTATTTTTTTGCTAATAGAATGTAGCTTCACGTAAAGGAGTAAAACCGAAGGTGAAAATTTTGGTTTTAAAGATATTGCCTGACAAAGTCAATTTTTTCTTTGAAAAATCGAAAAAATTCAAATTGAATCATCAATATTTCAGAAACTATAAGAGGTAGAGAAAAATGTTATAGACCCCTTGTATAGGAAATTTAATTTTCTTTCGTTTGCTGTCACTCCAACGAAAAAATCTCAATTAGTCGACGAGTTATAGCAAAAAAACCATACAAACAATATGCTGAAAATCGGCATTTGCCTGCAAAGTTCAAAGGTCGATTAAAAACAAATTCGAACTAACCTAAGCAAACGCCGCGATACGGGTCTTCTAATTTAGCCTCTATTTTCACCCCTAACTTTCAGAACCGAGTTAACTTTTGTTGACCTAAATTTGTTCCACAGTGTAATTGGTAGAGTGTAATGTCAAAATGATATTTCGCCGTGGTTAAAATCTGAATTCGCTTGGGGCTCGTTCATTCCTATTGGCCATGATGTGAATTCGCTTTGATTTTAACATTACACTCTACCTTTGTAAATAAAAATAGAAGTTTTTCAATTCGCCGCCGAGCCTACCTGTTATATATGCCATGGTCAAAATTAAAATTACTCAGTGTGCTCTCCCGCCCTCTCTCTCATTTTTCGCTTTAATGGAAAAGCAATAGGATATATTTGGTTTCGTTGATTTTGATCTGAGCGTAAACTGGGCCAATGCATATAAAATAGAGAGAGCGCTTTTAAATTAAAGCGACTCTTCAACTGTGTTTACGATATTTGTAAACACGTTTACAATATCTATTTCTCTTAACTAAAAATTTTATTTATTAATTATAAACAAATTAAATAATTTATAGAAAAAATTATATGCCTATGCACTGCTCCTGACTCATACGAACACATCCATATCAATTTTATGTGGATATGAGTATGTTAAATGTGCTAAACAGCCTGGCAATTGTTTGTATGAAAAAAATGTTAGCCTATTAATATATAGATATAGCAAGCGATATATATATATATATAGCAAGCGATAGATGGCAACAGAACCCAGTATGTCGAACATCAAGGCAAACCTCGCCAAATTGGGAACACAAGTGATCTCGTCAAATATGTACTCTAAGGAGGGAGAAAATCTCGAACCTGTTGGGGTTAGTAACAGGACACTGCCTTATCGGAAAATATGCAGAGAGGCTAGGTACACTCTACCGCAGATACAGCAGAAGCTGCAAGGTTGATGAGGTAGAGGAGACGATCGAACAACGCATTTGCCAGTGCCCGGATCTTAACGGCGCTTTCTTGGGACTCCTTCCTTGGATAGCCTATGTAAAAGGTTGCGGACGTCGGCGTAACGGGCCTGGTGAACTTCGTCAGGCTTTCAAACTGATTCAAAAAGAAGGATTAATCTATTTTCTCGTGGTATCACAATGGGCCTCCACACTTCCCTAAATGTGCCGCTATTCAGCGACTAAAACCTAACCTAACATAGCTAACGACAGTATAATTGTTTGCTGTTATTGTCACTTATACTATTTTCTTGTTGTGCCTGTTGATGCTGCTCCTTTTGTTCCATTGTCACTGCCACTTTTTTTGTTGTTGTTAGTGTTGTTGTCGTTACTCGTCTTCACAATTCTCCTACCTACTTCTTTCTTTCTATTTCTGCTCTTTTCTTTTCTACTTATTATTTCTTCTTCTCATACCTACTTCTTTCTTTCTATTTCTGCTCTTTTCTTTTCTACTTATTATTTCTTATCTTTCTTATTACCTGACTTTGTGTTTTTGTTGTAGTGCTTTTGCTACTTTTTTATGTTTCTAGTTCTTTGAAACTACACACCAGTTCCAGACAAACAAGTTCACAATTGAATGGTAAGTTTGGTGAGCACGCACAAACTCACCTATGCATGCTCATTGATGCAACAACAACCACACGGCAATTTTCCAACGACAATTGTGGACGCATTTCTCAACCAATTTTAATGAAAATTGGCGCAGTTCTATTTGAGAGCAATACTTTTCTAATGGTGTTCCTAGTTTTAAAATCGGTTCAGTAGTTTCGGCGGCGAAGATGGAACACAATTTATGTTAGCGTATTAATAATATAGATTTGATTTTTTAATACATATTTATATATACTTACTTAGTTATTAGTTAGCTAAATCAATAAACAAAAACAATAGCACATTAAAGCATATTAAAGCTATTTCAGCTCAGACCACACCAAAAAACCACTTTATTTATTTATTCATCTGCGTTGCTATTTGCTAGCCAATTTTCAGCAGTGCCGACAGAAGCTTACAAAAATAGAAAATCTCTTGCGAAAACCCTGATAATTTATAAATAGTTGGTACATTTATTACGTCAATAACGAAGAAATTATTAGATAAATATTAATACTATTTATGTATGCAAATACATATAGATATATCTACACTTCCATGAGCTGCTTTGTACATATGTATACCCAGTTAACTAGTGGAGAAAAAAAGCCAATTAAATAATACGCAGCTCATCGCCTGACAGATCTGTCTAACATAAATTTTATCACGATCTTCTCTGACATACAAGCTGCCATAATAACCTTACAGAGTAGCAACGCTACGTCTATAGTAGCAATGAAATATAGGGTATCTCTAAATAAACTAGTCGAAATGTGTGACCTGAACGTCATTTGTGACACAGGCCATAGTGACATCCAGTGAAACTGCATTGCGGATGAGTTAGCAACGGAGGGTACAAACTTGCAGGAAATCACAACTGACTTGGCCCCCCTTGAACTCATGCAAGCACTTGTTGTGATCTCCAGATGAGCCAGGCAGTTCACTTGTATAATTCCCTGCGAATCTGGCCTAAATGGAGATCTGAGTCAGTATTACCTCTGAAATGGCTCTGTTGTTGTTGTTGTTGTTGTAGCCACCAAGATACTCCCCGAAGGTTTTGGGGAGTGTAGGGGATGTTACAGTCCTTTGCCGGATAAATCCGATACGCTCGGGTACTAGTCCCTTCTGACACTAGCCCGACTGACATGCGAACGATTTTTCTGAACTGGCTCTCTAATGGTTCGCTGGTGGAACTTCTAACCGGCCAATATCTCACGGGCATACATGCCTCTCGAAAAAAAAAAACTACTATTGGCTATATAGATCGGTAATAGTGCCTGTATTTATTCGTATACGAATATTCATTTAAAATCCAATTGTAAATACGCAAAATGACCAACAAGCGGATGCATATAATAGCAAATGTTTGCACTATATTTGCAATAAATTTGTTGTTATTCACACAATCAACTCGGCACAGTATTCATACATGAAAATTGGCATTTTTAAAGCCAAATGCCTCTGATTTTATTGCCTGCAGGTCAGGCCAGTGTTTGCTGCTATGGATAAATCTCATGCACACATTTAAATTTACGTATGTGTATGTATGTGGTCGCTGTGGTGCAGTGGGTAGAGTGCTCGCTTGCTATTCCAGAGGTCTCGGGTTCAAACCCCAGTCCGAGCAAAACATCAAAACAATTTTTCTAATTAGTAAAAATCCAATTATTGGGTTTTTTAAGACCAGCGGTCACCTCTCGGCATTGGGCGGCATTCCCTCCGAGTGTATTTCTGCCATGAAAAAGCTTCTCACAAAAAATGCATTCGCCGTTCGGAACCGGCATAAAACTTGTAGGTCCACCCAATTAGTAGGAAAAACAAAAAAGGAGCACACCTCGAATTGGGAGAGAAGCTCGGCCATAAAACTCGTCAGAGTTAAATAGCGCCATTGTATTATTATATTATTATGTATGTATATACCTCTATGTTTTTTTGCCGTTTTTATACTCAGCTGTACTAGTACACAGAGTATTATAGTTTTAATCACATAACGGTGGATTGTAACAGAATGAAATAATCGAGATAGATATAGACTTATATATATCAAAATGATCAGGGTGAAAAGAGAAATCGATTGAGCCATGTCCGTCCGTCCGTCCGTCCGTCCGTCCGTCCGTCCGTCTGTCCGTCCGTCCGTCCGTCCGTCCGTCTGTAAACACTCTAACTCGCGCAAAAATTGAGATATTTTGATGAAATTTGGAACGCAAGTTGGTATCGAGACTGGGACGGTTGGTATTGAAAATGGGCGAAATCGGACCATGACCACGCCCACTTTTCCTATATAGAAAAAATCGGAAATTTGGTATCTCAGCCACTAATATAGCTAGAGTTTTAAAATTTTACCCACGTATTGAGCTCGGGCCCTTATGAAGAAATTTGATGAAGTTTTGGAAAATGGGCGGTGCCACGCCCACTTATTAAGGGTCAAACATTGAAAGTTTTATATGTCATAACTCAGAAACCGTTGAAGATATATCGATGAAATTTGGTACGCGTAATTTGCTTACATAGACAAATGTTTTGACGAAAAATTATCAAAATCGGTTTACGGCCACGCCCACTTTTATATATGTGTATTATAAAGTGACCTAATAAAACCATTTTAAGCGATATCTCTGTCAAATATAAAGATCTATCATTGAAATTTTGTCGCATGAGTCCAACTATGGACATAAAACAAAAAACACAAAAATTTTGGAATATGGGCGGTGCCACGCCCACTTATTAAGGGGCAGACATTGAAAGTTTTATGAGTCATAACTCAGAAACCGTTGAAGATATATCGATGAAATTCGGTACGCGTAATATAATTACTTAGTCAAATGTTTTGGCGAAAAATTATCAAAATCGGTTGACGGCCACGCCCACTTTTATATATAGGAAATATAAGGGGGCCTAATAAAAACATTTTAAGCGATATCTCTGTCAAATATAAAGATCAATCACTGAGATTTTGTGGCAGGAGTCCAACTATGCACATAAAACAAAAACTACAAAAATTTTGGAAAATGGGCGGTGCCACGCCCACTTATTAAGGAGCGAATATTGAAAGTTTAATAAGCCATAACTCAGAAACCGTTAAAGATATATCGATGAAATCTGGTACGCGTGATATATTTACTTAGCCAAATGTGTGGACGAAAAATTACCAAAATCGGTTGACGACCGCGCCCACTTTTATATATGTGTATTATAAAGTGACCTAATAAAACCATTTTAAGCGATATCTATGTGAAATATAAAGATAATTCATTGAAATTTTGTGACATGAGTTTTACAATAGACCGGAAACAAAAAATAAAAAAGTTTGGAAAATGGGCGTGGCACCGCCTCTTTTTAGACAAAGGGATATATGAGATTTCTTAGCCTTTAACTCGACAAATAATTGAGATATTATGACGAAACTTGGTTTATACACTTTTATAACATGTGTTAATAGACACGCAAAAATGTATTGAAATCGGTTTATGACCACGCCTACTTTTTAACAAAGATATTTCTGGAACACCCTTTTGGAATTTGTAACGTGAAGTCTTTGTAACTAAAAGTCATAGAGGGATGAAATTTTGCACTAACAATAATATTTGTATGCTTATTTGGATGATTGATATAAATTTTGAAAATGGGCGTGGCTGCGCCCTGTTTATGCAGCACTCGTTTCATATAAAATACACCCTATATCGAACAAACGCAAACAAACAATGAAAGCATACAGCTGAGTATCTAATGTTCGATTGCACTCGAACTTAGGCTTCCTTACTTGTTATTGCCTCTGTTTGTTAAGCGTGTTTATAACGCTTTGTGTTGAATTATAGCATTTTTCGTTATTCGACACCCATCCATAGATCTCAATTGGCTCAGATAACCATATGCTTTCGAACATAGAAATACAAGTGTTGGGGGTAAGCTAAGTACGACCAATTTTCTGATTTTGAAAAATTTCAGCCACTTATAAAAAAAAATATTACAAATTTGAATGCCTCACTTTCAATAAAGAAAAGTGTAAATTTCGAAATTAAACACGAAGTAGGTGCAAATTTGCGATTTTGAAAGTTTTCGAACTTTTGTAAAAACGTTGTAAATGTGAAGGGATCATTTTCTGAAGAAAAAAAAGCGAATTTCGAAACACATAAACCGCGTGCATATTTTCGAAAATTTTCGAAGTTCTCGTAAAACCTATAAAATTATAAGAAAAAACTCTGCAAAAAAGTGGAAAAATTCGAAATTAATGACTTCCAATTTTTCGATATCGAAAATGTAGTGGAAATTTCGAAACTAAACACATTCGCATTCCGATTTTGATTGTTTTCTAACATTTTGTAAAAACGTTGTAAATGTAAAGAGACAATTTCGAAAATACATAAACCACGCTGAAATTTTCGATTTCGAAAATTTCGAACTTATCGTAAAACTTATCCAATTATAAGAAATAGTTTTCTACAAAAAGGGGGACAATTCGATATTGATCACTTCTACTTTTTCGAGATCGATTGATTACTCACAATTTTTCGATACCGAAATAGAGGTGGAAATTTCGAAATCAACATACGTACACATTTTCGTTTTTGAAAGTTTTCGAGCATTTGTAAAAACGTTGAAGGGATAATTCTCTGAAGAAAAAAAGAGAATTTCGAAATATGTGCATAAACTACGCGTAAATTTCGAACTTGTCGAAAAATTTATAAAATTATAAGAAATCGTTTTCTATAAAAAGGGAGAACAATTCGAAATCGATCACTTCTACTTTTTCGATATCGAAAAGAGAAAAAAAAATATTTTTTTTTGTTTTAAATAAAAGGGAACAAATTCGAAAATCAATTTTTAGAAAAATGTTAAATATATAAAATTCGATCACGAAAAGCGAAGCAAGCGCTAACGTATGCTTACGAATAAAATTTGTTATTTCGGTCTAGGTAGAAAGTCCCTAAAATCTAGACAAAAATGGTAACTGGCAAGTGGGTATATAAAAATAATATTCAGCTCTATGTCCTCCAAAAACTTTTGTGCCTTCTTCATTAGTTGTTCATTTTTGAATTTGTTAGTCAACATTCAATAATTTATAACTTAATTTTGTGTAAGCATTTGTTGACTTACATACATACATACATTGCGGTTTGCCATACGCCATGTGTGACCACCGACCAAATGGCCAACCAACCAACGAACCAAGTGACCGAGTGACCAACCGACCGAGTGACCGTGAGCGTAGCGCTTATTTGCACATAGGAACGAATGAACGAATGCGCCTTGCCTTTGCCTTTACCAGCTGCATTTATATGCAATTTTTGTTATTTGGCATTTAAACTAGTGCATTTATATGTTTATGATAGTCGCACACATACATATGCAAATTTTCGTACACTCCACATTGGTCCCAAATCCAAAATTTTTCGCATAAACACAATTTTTAAACTTTTAAGTGTTCAAAAAAGGCATGCATTTTCCAATAGCACATATACCTACTATTGCACCTAAAAACCAGTTTAATTCAATACATCTGGCTACCATTAGTTTCTGACAAGCCATCAAAGTCAGCTCTTTCGCCACAATAATATTAAGATTTTTTCGTATTTTTTTTGCTGTGAACTTTTTAATATTGGAAAATTAAGCTTGATTGAAAACAAGTGCACATTTTTATGGATAACGTAGGAAAAAGTAAGTAGAATTTACTCTTACCAAGTTTTTCCATGTTTCTAAGTGTATTAGGGTAGCTTTGAAGTGCTTTGCGAAAGGTATATTATGTTAAAAAAAATTTATAATTTTTGTGTTTCGTAGACAAAAAGTTATATAACTACACAATTCTTCACAAAAGTAAAGACGCTATATTATTTAGTAAAGTGTATTTAATAAAGCCATGCAAAACTATTATTGCCGTTTATTGCCGTTTTTTAAAAATTCGATATTTTTCCAGTGAACTTCTATCTCAGCAATTCCGCGCTAATATAGTATGATATCGCTGTCTTAACCACAAAAAGTGAGTTGCGGACGTTACTTATTATACTATTTCGTAATCTGCTATGAAAGACGCAAGTTTTAACGGATTTTGCGTTAAGAAATCCTCAAAAAAGTATTTCGACACACCCTATTAGTGGCTAATTTTTTCGAAATTTAAATTCGCTTATTTATTTGAAATTTACCTTAACATACATAAATATATGTATTCAATTACTCTAATTTTGACACCTTTTGCGATATAGTATCTCAAAAGAAAATTTTTCTCATACCTGGAAGGGCCATTGGCAGTCACGGTGGGCGTAGTCTGATTGATCAGATATTTGCTATTTTTCTTCCATATGCCATTTCTATAGGATTTGTCAACTTTCAACTGCGTAGCTGTATTAGTTGAATTTATGCCAAAAAAATGGAATTGGGACCAATATGCACTCTATGAAATGTGCAAGATTGCAGTAAATTTTCAGCCACAGCCGTAGCTCCTTGGCCGCTTGTGCCCATCGTTTATTTTGCTTGAACGCATCTACTAGAATATGAAAGTGGTTTTTAGATTTAATGTTTTTGGAAATTTTGTTTTTGCATTTATTTTTATTTTTTGTGAATTTTTCCTATTACGAAAGGTCATACTTATATTTTTCTAGGCTATAACTTTTCTGCAAGTGCTTAGAGGGTAGCTCATGGCAATTTCATTATACTAAAGTTTTAGGTTATGAAGGAGGCAGAGCGAGATAGAACGGTGGTGGAATACGCTTGATTACATTTCA
Organism: Urophora cardui; assembly: GCA_960531455.1. Taxonomy (NCBI): domain Eukaryota; kingdom Metazoa; phylum Arthropoda; class Insecta; order Diptera; family Tephritidae; genus Urophora; species Urophora cardui. Next base: position 127,246,792 of record OY482673.1, read on the forward strand.
GTGAGTTGATATTTATGTATGTATATTGATACAGACATTTATGTATCTGCATTTTATTTGCAAACAATTTTTTTTTTCTTATAAAAATATTTATGTTACTTTGAGAATAAATAAATTCGTATTTTTAATAATTTGCTTGAATTTATAAATTTACGAAATGCTTTTGTAAACAAAATTTCTTAAATTAAATTAAAATTGAAATTAAAATTAAAATTTTCTCTCAAAAAATTATGCATACTAAAATTTTAATTTCATATTAAGACTATTCAGTGCTTCCAGAAGAGCTCTTGAACGTAGGCACCTCTACTTAAACGTCTGGACTCAAACTGAAGAACGACCCCGCCTCTTTCGGCAAATACCAAGATATTTCTTACCGCTATTTTGGTTACAGATTTTAGATCCCTTAATACAACTTTCCCTAGTAGCCGAAGCCGTAGTCTGGAAAATGCAGGGCAGGAGCAGAGAACATGCACTATCGTCTCTTCGTGCAATCACTTTCATCAACAAGTCCCACTTTGAACGAATGTGATGTTTAAATACAATTTCCTGTGAAAACCCCGATGATAAATTTGCCTTCATCCTTTCTCTGTTATAACAATCATAAGATTTATACATAATGTTGGGCACCTAGCAGCCCCGCTTTTGCTTCCACGCTTTATACGCCAGTTTTGGAATTCTAAATACATCTCCAAGAGTTTTCAGAACATCCTCAGATACAAAGCGCCGCTTGAGAAATCAACAGTCAGACCTGAAATATTGTTAGGTAGATTTTTTTCTGTCTTGGCTAACAATAAAATTAACATAAGTTAAGTCACGTTAGGTTGGCCACCAGGATACAGTGATCTCTCACATAGACCACAAATGGTCCTTAGTGCTACCAACATCGTATTGGAGGCGTTATACTAAACTTGGAATGCAAGACTTAGCAAGTTTTAGTATTTTGTGTGTTTTCTGAAGAGAATTTTGTGTGTTTCTGAAGAGTAGTTTGTTGACCACTAGATTCCGCAACAGTGGTAAGAGTACTCCCCCTTGTGGGGTGCCCTTATGTGCCGTCCTCGACATCGTCCAGAGGACGTCTCGCATCTCCAACCCTGGCTAGAGCCTTGGGGGGACCTACTCGACCGAACAACAGCCTTTGCTGGCCCTCCCCTCCGCACTCTGTCCTGGCGCAAGCATCAGGAACAGGCATCGGGGAGGAGAGACGGCGGTCCATTACCCAGGAAGCGACCTCTTAGAGGTTTCAGCGGAGGATTTTTGCCAACCAAAAAATAAACACAAAAAGAAAATAAAAATTACGAATGATTAATTTTTTTAATTTCGGTTATTTTTATTTAATATATAAGCTAAAAATACATTTTATTGTCAAATTAAGGGCTAAGATATTTACATCTTACTTATACATTTATTAAATAAGTATTAATTTTTAATTTTCTAATTACTAAAACGTTTACGTTTGTAATTATTTCCATCCTTGTCGTAACAATCATTACTCCATTTACGTTTGTTATTGTTTTGTTCTCTTCCATAGCAATCAATGTGTTTACGTTTCCTTTGCACCATGTCTCCTCTGTGTTCATCGATTTGCCTACATTTTTTACTGCTTCTCCGTTTTCCATAACGAATATGTCTTCGCTTGTGATCGTCTTTATTACCATCATCCTTATCCGCTCCCTTACTCACAGCGCATTCACTTTGCTTGCGCAGAATTTTTTGATATTCCGCTTGTCTCGAAAATGCCATCAAATCCTCCCAAGTGGCATGCTGTGCGTTATTGCAAAGTTCGCCGATTAGTCCATTGGTTAAACTCAATTTTGTATCGATGACATCTTTTTCGATTTTTATTGGACGACGCCGTTCTAGCTGATAGCGAAATATTTTGTAGGTGAGTGTTGCGTTCTCAGAGGTTTTAGCTGCAGTTGCCATTTCTGTAGGTTAATTTTTTTTTTCAGTAACTTATGACTTAGATTTCGTTTGAGTATGTTTAGGCTTTCACAGGTTTTTGTAGAATGATGCGCTTTCTTCATCTTGCATCAGCTTTTATAGTCTACACGGATATTGCAAAGCGCATGGAAAATGCTGCTGCACAGTAAATTAGTACCTGTGCTGGGCTACCTGCGAAACTCATGTGTCGTGTGCATACCTTTATATCACGTAGTCTTGTAGAACTTAAGTCTAATACACACGCACAGGTAAATGAGACACATCAAACACATTTTAACTAATGTAGCGCAAATCGGTCTGCGCTCACTAACACAAACTTTCTCACAATTTTGCCGTGCTCTGGTCTAATACCAAAACAATTAATGATAGTTAAAAGAGTAAGTAATTTTTGCATCAAACCCTTCGCGAAAAATCGAAACAGTATTTTTCTTCACTTTAGAATGTGACATTTCCCGTCTGAGTGAAAATTGTGTTACTGTATTACAAAGGTTTTAGGATACGATTTTTCAACAACTTTCCTTGAGAAGCCTTTTAAAGCTGACTTGACCTTGATTATTCCACTTCGACTTATATATATCGAATAGAGCGCTATTGAAGAAAATTCTGAAATAAGGCGTTTTTGAAACAAGTTTTGAAATAGGGTGATCTATATATTACTTTCACATCGATATATGCACATATCGCACGTTTAATTCAATAGGGATTTAACTCAAAAAACATTTTTTTTTTTGGGAAAACGCAAACAAACTTTTATAATTTCCATTTTTATCGTTTTGAGTATTTTATAAGACTAGACTCAAAGGCATGACCCAGTTATTGAAATATACGACAAAATCCCAGAAATCGAAATTTTCGAGTTAAATCCCTATGCGATATTATACCAGGTGATATTTAGATGAGATGGCACTTGGAGTATTCGAGAGAAAAGTTCTTCGTAAGATTTATGGACCTCTGCGCATTGGCGTGGGCGAGCTTTACACAGACATCGACATTGTTCAGCGAATAAAGATCCAGCGGCTGCGTTGGGCAGGTCATGTCGTGAGAATGGACGAAGGCGCTCCGGCCAATTCTATCGAAACACGCTGAACGCAAAAGAAAAGGGAGACCTCCACTGCGTTGGGAAAATCAGGTGGACAGCGATGCTGCCTCCCTAGGTGTTCCCAAGTGGCGCCATGCTGCACGAAACAAAAGCAATTGGCGCGCTCTGTTGGACTCGGCCAGAATCGTCTAGACGGTTAAGCGCCAATCAAGAAGAAGAAGATATTTAGCATGTCGTTCTAATAATCAAAATATTGGTTTGGGGTACAATACCTTTGCTCTTAAATTCTTTGGGATATCTAAGTAGTATATTATTAGGAAGAAAGAGTAGTAAAACTGAGAATCATAAGATCCTCTCTGAAAAAGATCGCAATTTTTGCAATTTGAACCTCAGTTAGTTTTCAACCAAACACCTTCCATTGATGTAATAATAACCTTTTCTTAACGAGTTTCATTGCTATTTGTCTCTTTCTAACATTAGCTCACGCGCATGCGATCAAGCCGCTCTCACTACACACACGCTTTATCAGCTAATAGTATTCTTTATTTGTGTATGTGTGTGTGAGTATGGCGACGGCTGTTTTATCTCTTTTTAGCACGTGTGTGTCCCTTAACCGAAGGTCATTTTAATTCTTATTTCATTTTCTTGCGTTCAGCCAAAAGTAATTAGTACCTGTTAACGAGCTGTATTTCATTTGAGGTATACTCACTAATTGTTTTGTCTTCTGTCCCTTTTTTACCTTAACGCAAAATACTAAAGGTTTTGGCCCAATGCTGGCTTAGCCCAATAATAACTTTGAACGCTGCCATATTATATTAATCAGCTGAATCTGCTATGCAAAGAAATAAAACAAAAGGTTTTTTCTTATTAGCTGGCTATGGCCAAGTTTGTGCTAGCAAATCGTTTCTTGAATCAAAAAATTAGCAGAATGAGAGCCAAAGCATTTTAGTAACAATCACAGAGAGCTCCAAATTTCAGCAAGTAAAATTTTTACTAGCAAAATAGAAATAATGAAAATAAAATGTGATTTTTAAAAAAAGAATCTATATATTAATAGGCTAACATTTTTTCCATACAAACAATTGCCAGGCTGTTTTGCACATTTAACATACTCATATCCACATAAAATTGATATGGATGTGTTCGTATGAGTGAGGAGCAGTGCATAGGCATATATTTTTTTCTATAAATTATTTAATTTCTTTATAATTAATAAATAATGTTTTTAGTTTTGTACCATTTTTGATTTACTTCGTTTTTGCTTCGTTGGCAAATGTGCCCACTATCTATATATTAATAGGCTAACATTTTTTCCATACAAACAATTGCCAGGCTATTTAGCACATTTAACATACTCATATCCACATAAAATTGATATGGGTGTGTTCGTATGAGTCAGGAGCAGTGCATAGGCATATAATTTTTTCTATAAATTATTTAATTTGTTTATAATTAATAAATAAAATTTTTAGTTAAGATAAATAGATATCGTAAACGTGTTTACAAATATCGTAAACACAGTTGAAGAGTCGCTTTAATTTAAAATCGCTCACCACCGGCCCACCACCTTCCTAGATCTGCCTTGATTTTGACCATGATTTCGCGTCGGACCGTGATCAAAAGGGCAAATCAGTGTTGCGGTACAACTGGAATTTGGAAAGTGTTGCTTATCTCCGCGAAAAGGAATAATTTTTGTACCAATACAAAGTTGAAAAAATAAATTGCATGGTCGAATTTCGACCACCGGCGATACTAGTAACAATTAACAGCCAAAAATAGCATTAAAATAATTTTTTGCTAATTTTTAGTATCTCTCCGTTTCCTGATTTCCTGTCCGTTTTGATCTTTGTGAGCATAATTCTTTCAATTTTTCTCTTTTCATTGCACTTGACGGCTAGCTTCTAGTTTTCCAAGAAGTGTTGAACAAGTTTTGAGAGTTTTTTCCCCTTCTGCAAATTTTTTGCGTAATAAAATGGAAAAGGCTGAGATTTCTTACACTTTTTCAATAATTTGTAATAATTTTCTCTTAGGGAACACACCTAATGCCTAATATCAGCAGCCATATTAGAAATTGAATTGTCAAAATTAATGTCAAAGCTTTCAAAACGCTGTCAAATAGAGAATTGGGCAATTTGAAACTTTGCAGCGCTACAAGCCCGTGAAGTAAAGCTGACATTTGGCCAACTCTTATACATTTTATTAGAGCTCAAAATAATTTTGACATTTCTCACAGCCAGGCAAGCGTGCATTGGGCCTTTACCTTAAACTTTTAAAATTCTGCTTGAAAATAACTAAAATTAAGAATATGCTATGTATTTTTTTTTTTTTTTTTTTAGTTTTGAAGCAAATTTTGGTTATTTAAATTAACCGAAGCTTTAAATGCCGCTTGTTGTCTGCAAATACTGAAAATATTTTCTCTTATTGATGTTAAAAAACTAATAAAATTTGTTCTCTCTCCAAAAAATAGTCTCCCATCATATCCTCGTACCAAGACCCTTGATATCGCCATTCAAAAACTATTAAGTCCCGATGAAATCTCTCACCCTGTTCATCAGGACAATCATACGTGTAACAAATGCAGAAAATCACAAAAGAGTAGTCAAAAGTACTTACTCACATCGCTGATTATTTATCCTCTCTTTAAAATGGCGAAATGCAGATATTTTTTTATTCAATTAATTTTTTTTCCTATTAATCGCTGTTTTGAGAGATATTGTGCACTTCAAAACACGTAATAAATGGAATAAAATAATCTTAAGTATTACTCCTTAAATACTTTTTGGTTGCTTGTTTTTCCGACAGTTACACTTGACAAGGGATGACGGAGGATCGTTCCACAATACATCATATTACTCCTTAATAAAGTTTTATGAATAAACCCAATTTTGTTGTTGAAATTTGACTCTTCCGGAAAATGTTTGGTTAAGGACTTTCAATATAAATAGGTAAATATAAAAAACGGTACATCTGATCATTGCACAATTAGTCTTAAAATGTTCACAATTAAATTCTCTATAGGATAGGGGGGCTAACTTTTTGTTCCCCATACAATTTTTCTGATTTTAGGACAGTCGAATCTGAAATTTCTTTAAAAAAATTCGATTTTTTTTTTCAAATTTTTTTCATTATTTTTGCCATTGTAACCAAACTACTTGACCAATTTTGGAGCGTGAAGGCAAAAAATGTTTGTTGGACCTCCCTCTATTAGCTCCTCCTAGATGTCAAATCGCCACGATGTCTAATAAAACTTTGTGATGCACTTATTTGATGCAATGTTTGCATATATGGCTTTTTCCACGTTTTTACCAATATCTCAAAAACTGGGTCTGCCACAAAAAATGGATGTGATATTCGGAATCAGCGTAAAATTTCGCTTTAGAAAGTAGAGAAAGTAAAGAGTATTATTTCATTTTTGGTGGTTAAAGTTGATCAAAATTTGTCGAGTAGTGTAATTATTACTTCAATGCATACAGTACAATAAATATACATATGTATGTATACCTACATATACCTTTTTGCACAGCAGTCAGCCACTAAATGAGTGATTTCATTCTGGTACCTAAACAATTCGAAGGGTACACTAATACACATTAATAAATTCAGCAGTATTGGTGACACATAACCATAAAACTGTAGGTCCACCCAATTAGTAGGAAAAACAAAAAGGAGTACACCTCGAATTGGGAGAGAAGCTCGGCCATAAAACTCGTCAGAGTTATAATAGCGCCATTGTATTATTATATTATTATTATTATTATTAACTATTTTATTTGATAAAAAAGTCAACGACTTCTTTTAAAACCAGTGACATTTCTTTTGCTTTATACATATACATACCGTGGCCTAACAGAAAGAAATTATTGCCTTTTCTATTCTCTGGAAATTCAAGATATTTTGCAAATCTAAGAAATACTACATTATTATCTTTATCTTTATATATATTACGCTAAGCGATTTTTTGTAAGCACCATAACTTTTACACCGTTATACCGATTTTCGAAAATGTGTTGTCAGATGAACAGTTTGATTTTTAAATTTAAAGTGTCACATTAAATGGCCTTGCCGGGCATATGAAAATGCATGGCCTGAAAATGAGTAATTTATTACCATTTTTACAAAAAGGGTTGCCACCTGTTCAAAAATTCAGTTTTACGGTATAGTTTGTTTGATTTTTAAATTTGAGGTGTCATATGAAAGGGCCCTGCGTGAAAATAAATAAATTATTATAATTTTTATAAAAAGGGTTGCCACCTGTTCAAAATTTAATTTTTACCCTATAGTCTGTTTGATTTTTAGATTTAAGGTGTCATATGAAAGTGCTTTGCCTCAAAATGTGTAATTTATCATAATTTTTACAAAGAGGGTTGCCACCTGTTCCAAAATTTATTTTTACTCCACAGTTTGATTTTTAAATTAAAATTGTCATATTAAATGGCTTTGCCAGGCATATGTAAATGCTTGGCCTGAAAATGAGTAATTTATTACGATTTTTACAAAACGATTTGCCACCTGTTCAAAAATTTATTTTTACGCTACAGTTTGTACGGTTTTCAAATTTTAAGTATCATCAAAGGTCTTGCCCTGTAATAAAAAGAAAGGGAAGGGGAAGGAAAGGAAGCTAAAGAGGAAAGAGTACGGAAACCAAAATGGATAAAGGGAAGAGGAAGCGCAAATAAAAGGGGAAGAGAAAGAGAAGTACGACAAGTAACCTTTTGGAGGTAGCTATATGGATAAAATATTGTAGAAAATTATTCGCATTAAAACTTCACTATGGGACTCCTCGGACAGAATCTTTGTATACAAAATCTAGGTCGAAGGAAAATAAAAAGAACCGGTAATTATGTATATATGCTTAATTTTATATTTTATTAATAAGAATCTATGAGCTTAAAGCCGATATATTCAGCCATTTTTAAGGGAAAGTCAAATTTAAAATGGCAATCAAAAAAATTTTTAAATGTAGCAATAAGTGGTCTTCCACCTTAAAATTGTCGCACAGTGCAATTGAAAGCCACAGCATCGCGTGGCCGGGTTTACTAGTTTTATTTATTTTGCTGCCTTAACAATATTTATTAGGTCGGCTCTTACACATAAGCACTTTTAGATATTTAAGTAAACGCATAAGAATCGCAAAACATCGTGAGCATACATACACACATACATACATACATACACATATGAAAACAAAATATGTAATCCCTACACGACCTTGTTGCACTAATTAAAAATAAGAAATAAAGAAGGGGTGGATTTTCGCAAAACATCGTGAGCATACATACACACATACATACATACATACACATATGAAAACAAAATATGTAATCCCTACACGACCTTGTTGCACTAATTAAAAATAAGAAATAAAGAAGGGGTGGATTTTCGTATTTCCTAAAACTAGATACTGCATTAAGCTCACGTACACACTTTACGGCTTAATTACGGTCGGTGTGATTCTTATTGTACAGGTACCTGCACTTAGGCATCCCTTTAGTGGCCTGACTGTGCTTGGTTGCGCAGGCTTCTAAGGGTATAAAAGCTGCGCATGCGCTCACAGCGAAATTAATTTGGTTATAAACCTCAAACAAGCATATAGTACTCTGCGGAAAACACAAAGTAATTGGGAAAAATCTATTTAATTTTTAAAAATGAAAGCATCATCAAGGAAATTGTTAAAAACATCGCCGAAGAAGATAACGAGGAAATCATCGAAGCAACCGCTAAAAAAATCAGCGAAGAAAACATCAAAGTCTTTAGTGCCTTTTTTGTTATTTAAACTCTACGACACATTGCATAATCGCAAGAAAGATGCTTTAGCCATTACGGAACGCAAATTGGCGCTAACAAGACAAATGATAGCGGAAAAGGGACAAAGAATACGTAGTAAGACATCAGAAAAAGGAAAAGCATACGCACGTCAGCTAGCGTATAGAGATTCGCTAGAACAGCAACAGTGGATATTATCAGGCCAATTGAGTGCATTCATCCAATTGGATACATGCCATCTTGACATCGATAGTCCATACGAGGATGACGTAAAGGAGATTCAACCTGAAGCCGAGGGCAACACAAAGGAAGTTAAAGCGGAAGCTGACAACTTGCGACATGAGGGAAACGCAAAGGAAATTGAGTCTGAAGCCGTAGCCGAAAACTTGCAACATGATGGAAATTACGAAAAGGCATTAAAAAGGAAGGAGGCTAAAGAAATGGAACCTAAACCCAAAGACCTGCGACTTGAGAAGAATCAGGAAGAGGCACTAAAAAGGAAAGGGAACGAAGAGGAAAGTGACGAGGCGAAATCTGTGGAACCTAAACCTAAGCACTTGCAACATGAGAAGAATCAGAAAAAGGCACTAAAAAGGAAAAGGAACAAAGAGGAAAGTGACGAGGGGAAAGAAACGGAACCTAAAGCCAAACACGTGCGGATCGGGGAGAATAAGGAAGAAGCCTCAATGGAAGAGCATCACAATTTTCAGTGCGCCAATATGGATGCCAAAATGCAGAAGACAATAGATTTTGAAAGCATGTTAAATGGGCTTGCGGTATTTAAAACTCCCGCTGAGCATATAACTCCTTTAGAGGCCAATTGGGTGGATGAGATGCAAAATTCACAAAGCATATTAAATACGATTGCAGAATTTAAAATTCCCTTGGAATATATAACACCTTTGGAGCCAACTTGGATAGACGATCTCATCGATATTAGCGATAGTGCTGGTGAATAAGAAGCAGTTGCAAGACAGGGAGATTTTAAGAAATCTCTGCAAGGGAAACAGTGGATTTATATGGAGGCTTCAAAAGACTACGGCATCGAGGTTCCAGGTGGTGAGAGCTTGAAGGAGATGACAACTGGATTTTAAAGAAATCTCTGCAATAATTAATGATTCGACGGCTTGAATATCGCCAATTAATGCCACCGGGAAGCACGAAAGAGATGAGAATTTCTGATTAAATATGGACGATCTCAGTAGAAATACGAAAATGCGTGATATTAGATTTAGTATTGTTTTATTTATTAAGTATTATTGTTTGACTTTTCATTAGGTTTAAAAACTTATTTTTTTTTTTTTGAATTTTAATTTTTTGTTAATTAATTATTTTAAATAAAACAATATGTATAAACAAAAAAAAAAATGAAAATCGTTATTTATTTTTTCATTTTTCGTTTGTTTAAATTGCTGCGATCGCGTTTCCTTTAGGCCAAGTGCGCAACTTTTAGCTCTTCTTTTGGCAAAATTATGTTGTTTTCTCCAATTACATTCACTAATTTGCTTTTCTTGCCTACTTAGTCCAAAGTAGCACTTATTGGAGTGGCTCTTCATGTTAGTGCCAATGATGTCAATAACATCAGCATACGCCAGCAGTTGCACACTTTTGTGATGCTTCCTGTGTGGTTAAGTTCTGCAACTCAAATTATCCTTTTCAGCATCAAGTTGAAGAAATAATACTAAAGGGAGTCACCTTGTCTGAAACTTCGTTTGGTCTCGAACGACTCGGGGAGGTCCTTCCCAATTCTGATGGAGCTGGTGGTGCTAGTCAACCTCATTTGGCATAGCCATATCAAGCTATAAAGACCCTTGTTAGCCAAGATGAGAGATAGAGAAAATGAATGATCGCTTTTGCGGTACCTCAAAGTATTCGCTAGATGGCTTGATTTGCTTGTGTCTGTGCTACGAACGAGCGCCACCGTGGAGGTTAGCGTTGCCAACTAAAATTTAAAAAGATGAAAAAAGTAGCAAATAGCAACCATTCCCTGATACGTCCATAACTCCTATTATCCATCTTTATCTTCGTTTGTTTTCATCTGTTTCTCTTCTTTTCTTCTTTACGCTCAACGAAACAGACTTATTTTTGGCCTTTTTATGTTATTCCTTTTAATGAAGTCAAGCCATTTCCTAGCTCCATATTAATTTCCATATTAAATTGAATTTACCATGTAAATATACATATTTAAATTCCTTATTGTTCGCCATAGTTTCACAATATTATCGATGGCTTCTCACATTTGAATAATATTTATCCAATGCTTCAACAATTCGCTTGTATTATCAGGGATAGATATATTGATATGTATGTATGAGGAATGACTCTGTGTATATTATTTATGGCACTTCATTAAAATTGCATTGAATGTGTTATGCAGCTCGTACATACACACCGAACATGTAAAATTTACATACATATGTACACCTGCATTGCTGTGGTGTTTTTTTATATTAATTTCCATCAGCAAAGATATGCACTTTTGTTGCACTTCCAGAAAAAATGTATTAAAACTATGTATGTATGTAGCTAGTTGCGCTGTAAACTTGTAATTCATCTCGCATACTTATCCATACACTCAGAGAAAAAGCAAGCTAAATCTCAGTATAGCGGGCTTGAATCAAGCCGAAAACGTTATGAAAGTCTGCTAAGCTCGAAAATGCTAAAATCAAGAATATATTCTTATTTTTAGGACGTTATTTTTGATAATGTAAAATCCTATTTGAAGAATGTTTAAGCTTGTGTTTAGAATTGTAAAGGTTTGAAACAAGCTTGAATAAATTTATTTTAAGAATTACCCATGATTGATTGAAGAATGTTCAACTTTGCTTCAAGAATACTTATACTTGATTTTCCACTTTTTCGAAATTCAAAATTCGAAATCATTAAACCCACCTAACAAACTAAAAAAATAAAAGTGGCTATTTCAATGCATTGTATATTATTTAGTTTTTTTTTTCAAAAATGTACATATAATATACAATTCAATTTTTACATACATATACATATGAAAAAGTTAAAGGCTTCCACATTTTTTAAGTCTTCCTGCCTAATTTCATACGTATATGCCCATTTACTACGTATCTCATACGAATTCAAGCTATTCCTGTTCAAATACGTTTTATACGCTAGAAGAGTTGATCGGTCAATTTCAGAAACAAGTTGTTTGTTCGTTTGCGATTTTCCCGTAGCAGACACTTCACCGGAGCTATTGCTTTCTGCCTCGGCGATGGCTTGTTTTATTTTCTTTGCTCTTCTGTTTTTATCTACATTTTGGTTAGATTTTACCACTAGGGCTTTTGCGGCCACTCCTTGGAATGAAATAATATTCCTGAGGGGAAAAAAAGAATCCGTCGCTTATGTATATGTAGCGATAAAGAACTCTACAACTCTCAAAAGCCTCACCTAACATCCAAATGTCTCAACCTAAACTATATATTTATATTAAGTATGGCAACACTATTTTCCATATGTTCTATTTTGACATTTACATTTGTTTCTCATCAATTAATTCCTTCTTCTTATCTTTGCAACCACGCGTGTTAAACATATCTTTGCCAATTAAATAATTTTTGATTTCTTTAATTTAAGTTTGTAATTTAATAAATAAATTTATCATTAAATTCGTAAGCGATTAGTTATTTGTTTTACCACGAAACTAGACTAATCGCTACATTGGTGACCCCGATCGCGAAAGATTACGTTTTGCACGTGTACGCCTGATTGCCGGCACATAGACGACCACCATAGGAGTAACCGGAATTTCATCAAACGTGGACATTGAGCGTATCTACACATTATAAGCAACGATGACTAATGTAAAGAATGCACCACCAGAAGATAACGCCACTGACGTCAAGCCTCCTCTTACTACCTCAAACGTAATTCGGCCAATTCAATTTAACTCAGATAAACCTGCCTTGTGGTTTGCTCAAGTCGAGGCGCAGTTTCGTATATTAAATGTAACAAAAGAAATTGACAAATTTTATCACGCCATTTCTATCCTCGACGCTCGCCATGCTGCCGAAGTAGAAGACATCATAGTTAACCCACCATCGTCGTCTGAGTACGTCACACTAAAAACTGCACTTATTTCGCGTTTTTCAAAATCGAAGGAAGCTAAACTCCAACAGCTACTCGATGGCGAAGCAATTGGTGATCGCACACCCTCACAGTTTTTACGACACTTAAAGTCTTTGGTGCCTGGTATTGGCCAAGATGTTCTCAAAGCGAAATGGTTATCTGCACTCCCAAAAGACACACGCGCAATGTTGGCACTTCAAACAAATGCTTCGTTAGAAGAACTGGGTGCGAGTGCAGACAAGCTGCATGAAATTCTACAGAGCAGGCAAACCGTATCCATTTCATCTATTTCAGCTAAATCCGATAACACAAACCTACAAGAACAAATAGCGAATTTAACCAAACAGGTATCAGCTTTAACTACTGCTGTGAATAAACGCGAATCTAGGTCTACGGGGCGAACACAACAACAATTTAGATCACGTAGCAACTCAAAAACACGTAAGCTTAATAGTTCTGGTATTTGTTTCTATCACAATAAATTTGGGAAAAATGCAAAGCGATGCACAGAGGGCTGTAAATTTTCGGGAAAAGCGCCAGAGAGTCATTAATGGCGGACAGTGCCTCTCAATGCGATCCGTGCCGCCTTTTCATCAAAGATGAATCCTCTAATATCCACTATCTTGTAGACACAGGCTCCGATCTTTCCGTTTTCCCTTGCGTACGATCAAAACTACATGCGAAACCAGTAGACTATCAGCTTCAAGCAGCTAACGGTTCGACTATACAGACGTACGGTACAAAAACACTGAGTCTCAATCTTGGACTGCGACGTAACTTTACGTGGAATTTTATTGTTGCTGACGTCACAAGACCAATAATTGGAGCTGACTTTTTAAGTAACTTCGATTTGATGGTCGACCTCAAACGCAAATGCCTTCGCGACGGACTCACTGGTCTATCATCGCCGATTTATTTAGCGCAAGTTACCGGTGCTGCATCAATCAAAGCTATTGAAGGAAATACAATATTTCACAAATTACTTTCTAAATATCCGGATATAGCTAGGCCGCACGGTGTTCTCAACTCCAAAGAGCATTCCACACTCCATCACATTCGAACATCAAGTGGGCCACCTGTAACAAGCAAGGCGCGTCGACTAGCCCCAGACAAACTCAAAGCAGCTCGTGAAGAATTCGACAAGATGATTAAGCTCGGAATCGCTAGACCTTCCCACAGTTCCTGGTCTTCCCCCCTCCACCTACAACCAAAAAGTTCTGGTGAATGGCGACCGTGTGGAGACTACCGAGGTCTGAACGCTCGCACGGTGCCGGATAAATATCCAGTGCGTTGCCTTGATGACTTCACCGCAACCCTGCACGGCAAACAAATTTTTTCAACTATTGATTTGGTTCGGGCATTCAACCAAATCCCGGTAGCTCCCGAGGACATTTGCAAGACAGCTATTATAACGCCGTTTGGGCTTTTCGAGTTCCCTTACATGACCTTCGGGCTACGAAACGCCGCTCAGACGTTCCAGAGATTTATAGATGAGGTCACGCGCGACCTGCCATTTTTATTCGTTTATATTGATGACATTTTGGTCGCGTCTGTCGACGAAGAGGAACACCTGAAGCACCTTGAGATTTTATTCCAACGCCTGAAGGAATACGGGTTAATTATAAATCCCGGCAAGTCTCATTTGGGCCTAACTGAAGTTAAGTTCCTAGGTCATCAGGTAAGCAAAGAAGGTATCAAGCCTCTGACCGAGAAAGTCGAAGCGATCCTCTCTATCAAGGTCCCCAGCACTATTAAAGAGTTACGCCGATTTCTCGGTACAATCAACTTTTATCGAAAATTTATAAAAAATGCTGCCGACATCTTGGCACCACTTAATAAGCTCCTGGAAGGGCCAAATGTTAAGAGCTCTCATAAGGTCAGCTGGAATGAGGAACTAAAGAAGTCTTTTACCATGGCGAAAGAAGCTCTTGCTCACGCTACGCTGCTAGTTCATCCTGACACGCATGCACGATGGGCTATATTTACAGACGCTTCAGAAATTGGCATCGGTGCAGTCCTTCAACAGTTCACGAGCAACGAATGGAAACCGTTGGCGTTTTTCAGCCGAAAGCTGACACCCTCCATAAGGAAGCTGTCGACCTACGATCGCGAACTGCACGCCATTTACGAAGCAGTGAAATACTTCCGTCATATATTCGAAGGGCGTCATGTCACCATATATACGGACCACAAACCGCTGCAGCACGCATTTCAGCAACGAACGGAGCGGGCTTCGCCTTGGCAATTCAGACGATTGGATTTTATCGGACAGTTTACATCCGACATCAGGCATGTGTCGGGTCATCACAATATCGTCGCCGATACCCTTTCTCGCGTTGAAACCATTTCCGCCACTGTTCCACTTTCCGAGTTGGCCACAGCACAACAAAACGACTTAGAGCTAAAACAATTGCTTGAAAATAGATCGACGGCTTTGAATCTACAAAGAGTTCAGCTAAACGACAATCAGCCACCTTTATATTGCGACATAGCATCGGGTACAACTCGTCCATACGTTCCAGGTCCTCTGAGGAAACGAATATTTGACGTTCTCCACACTCTAGCACATCCAGGAGTCAGAGCGTCACAAAAACTGGTGAGCAAACGTTATGTCTGGCCGTCCATAAATAAAGATTGCCGCGAATGGGCAAAATCGTGTATTAGCTGCCAAAGAAATAAAATCCAGCGTCACGTTCAAACTCCCATCGCCACTTTTCAACCGCCTTCGCAAAGGTTTGAACACATCCACATAGACCTGATTTCGTTACCATCGTCAAAAGGTTTCAATCAGTGTTTGACAATAGTCGATCGTTTCACGCGATTTCCGGAAGCCATACCATTAGAAAATGGCACAGCAGACACCATCGCACGCGCACTACTCGAACAATGGATAGCGAGATATGGCGTACCGAAGAAGATCACATCTGATCAGGGGCGTCAGTTCGAGTCTAGGCTGTTCCACTCGCTATCGCAAATTTTGGGCATCAAACATCTGAGGACTACACCTTACCACCCACAGTCCAACGGACTGGTTGAACGACTACATCGGCAACTTAAGTCAGCACTCCTTTGTCATGAAGAGACCTGGCACGACGCATTACCGATCGTCTTACTTGGCCTGCGCGCAGCGTGGAAGGAGTACATCGGAACTACGCCAGCCGAACTCGTTTTTGGCGAACCAATCAGATTGCCTGGTGAGTTTATATCTCCGACCGATAAACATGTCACAGCTGGCGAGGTTGTTAAAACATTGCGAAGCCATTTCAATAACTTAGCGCCACGGGAAATGTCACGACATGGGAAGCGTCCCGTTTTCGTTTTCAAAAGTCTCAGTAGTTGCTCCCACGTATTCGTGCGCAACGACCACATCGAAATATCTTTCTCGCCGCCTTACGAAGGACCTTTTCAAATCATCTCGCGTCACGACAAATATTTCATGGTTGATCTTAAAGGCAAGCCCACTGCTATATCATTGGACAGGTTGAAACCAGTTTACGTGGCTGACGACAGCTCAGATCTCCAGGAGACAACACAATCTCTTCAGACCAACGCAGTTACATTTAAAAAATAAATTTTTTTTAACAGGTGGAGTAATGTAGCGATAAAGAACTCTACAACTCTCAAAAGCCTCACCTAACATCCAAATGTCTCAACCTAAACTATATATTTATATTAAGTATGGCAACACTATTTTCCATATGTTCTATTTTGACATTTACATTTGTTTCTCATCAATTAATTCCTTCTCCTTATCTTTGCAACCACGCGTGTTAAACATATCTTTGCCAATTAAATAATTTTTGATTTCTTTAATTTAAGTTTGTAATTTAATAAATAAATTTATCATTAAATTCGTAAGCGATTAGTTATTTATTTTACCACGAAACTAGACTAATCGCTACATATACATACATATGGAGATGTGTACAAAATTATTAAATAAAATAGGAATTTAACTAACCTCAATGGTTTTTTCGTTTGGAAAAAGAGCAAAAATTTCATTAATTATTTCGGGAAAATCATGCGCTCACAAAGAAATATTACTGCTGACTGCTTCTACCAAGATTTGTATATCCGGTATTCGCTGGTTAATTTTTGCTTATCTTTGTAAAACTGAAGTATATTTTTTCCTTTTTTAGATTCATTTAATGGTATTTCCCTACATTCATCTTCAATATTGCTTTGTACGATTATGTGAATTTTTCTTTTTTGATGAACATTTTTTCGTTTGAAAAAAAAAAAACAACTACCCAATAAACACAACGGATTTGCCTCGAATTCGAGACGAGTTCGCTTCTCTGATTATATTATCGCAGCGATAGTTCGCGACGATAGATCGGCGAATCCGAATTCCCAGGTGAGTCACCTCTCATTAGCGATTCGTGCATTTTTATGTTCTCGGATCGTTGGCAATTCGAGATTTGGGCTCATTGGCGAATACATTCTAGAAAATCTTCTTCTGCGAATCCGCCTCGAATTCCCCACGATATCATCCGAACTTTTAAATTTCTCAAGTGGAATTTTAAAGAGTAAATTAAAGCCCAACAGTGAATTTCTTCGTGTAAAGCAAGATCCAACAAAATTAATAAATGCTATTGCGATAATTGATTTTTCTCGAGTCCATCTCGAACTCGATACGAATCCGAAAAATAACATTCACCTCCGCGAATTCATCTCGAGTTTGCCACGATACCATCCTCGCTTTTGTGTTTATTGGGTATTATTGAAAATTATGTGTATATGTATGTACGCATGTATGTATGTATCTTTTTAGAAAACATTCTTAAATTGAGAATGTTATTGTTAAATTCGGGATTACATACACACTGCTTGACATACCAGATTGTCAGTTGCCAAGGGCCTTTAACTATACTTCAAAAGTAAGTCACATATTCCCTTCTGGAAATCTACGGTTTTAAATAATAATTTTCTTATATAATTTACTTTTCTAATATTCCATTTTGACAGACATTAAATAAAATCTCAATTTCAGATACTCTTATACATTGCATATTTATTTCCATTGTAGTTTATACTAACACTAGCTGTACCCGGCCAAGCTTTGCTTTGGCCCACTTCCTATTACAGCATTAGAAGAGAAAAACGGCACACTTTAAAATCAGTTGGAAGTATCTAGAAACCGTACATTCCTCGGGCTGCCGACTCAGCAAAAGTCAGATAAGTTTAAAATAAAGTGAAGGGAAAAATGTTATTATCTCTTTTTTCTGCGTATTAGTCTCCCACACTCTTTCCCTCTACTATTCCCTTCCTCTTTCCCTTCCCTTTCCTTCCATTTTCTATTCCGTTTTCTTCTTCCTTTCCCGTCACATTTCCACTTCCCTTTCTCTACCGCTCTCCCTTACCACTCCTTTCCTGTCTTTCTCCATTTCATTCCCCCTCTTATCCGGAATCACGGCTCTATGTAGCAGCCCGGTCAATACCTTCCATTTTATATCAGTATTGCTCAGCAGTATCCCAGAATCGTCCGCGCCCATGTATTTACACACATATTGGAACCCGACCTAGGAATAATGAGTTCATACCTATGCAAAATCCCAGCTCAACACCCTCCATTTGATACCAGTATCGCTGGGAAATATTCCGTGGTCATCCGTCCATGTTTTGACCCATATCTGGGGAATTGAGCTAGGAATTATAATGGGTACGGCTCGATATAAAAGCCCTGCTCAACACCTTTCATTCGATATCAATATCAGTGAGAAATATCCCGGTGAAAAATATTCCGGCCTCATTTGGGTCCACCTTTTGACCCACATCTGGGGACCTGACCTCTCTTAGACTTTCATTCCCTTTCCCTGTGCTTTCTTTTTTCTTTTCGCTTACCCCTCCTTTTCTCTACCCTCCTATTCGTTCCCCCTTTCGCTCTCTGAATCTCTGTCTCTGTCTCTCTCCCCTTCACTCTCGCATTCCATTCTCGTTTCTCTATATTGATGCCATGATTCCCACTTTTCGCTTTCATCCGCGTCCACGTTTTGGGGACCCGGCCTATATATCACAATTAAAATGGTTCTATGTTCAAGCCCTCATCAATACCTTTGATTTGACACCAATATCGCTCAGAAACATTAGAGGGCCATCCGGGTCCACGTTTTTTTATCCATATTTGGGGACCCGGCCTACACATCACAATTAAAAGGGTAATATATCGATGTCCTCATCAAGACCTTTCATTTTGTACCAATATCGCTCAGAAGTATTCGTGGGTCATCCGGGTCCACGCGCTGACCCATATTTGGGGACCCGGCCTATATATAACAATTTTAATAGCTCTGTGTCGAAGTCCTCATCAAGACCTTTCATCTGATACTAATAACGCTCAGAAACATTCGAGGATCATCGGGGTCCACATTTTGATCCATATCTGGAGACCCGGCCTAGGACTTACCATGAGTACTATTCTATATAAATCCCCTGCTCAGTACCTTTCATTTGATACCAATATCGTCTAAAAATATTCAGGGGAAAGCCGGGTCCACGTTTTGACCTTTTGATCTATATCTCGGGAACCGACTTCCGGATTTGAAAAAAATATGCATATAAACCATCTAGGGCAAGGTACTCAGCTGGTGTGTAAATTTGGTCGAAATCCCTCCACGCGTTTTGGCGAAAGCCGGCGACAAAGAAATGGGCTTGATTTTTATATATATATATAGATATAGATTATTATTTGATTAAGATGATAAGTAATTGAAAGAAAACTTGAAATTTGAATAATTGTTGTTGGAAAAAATAATAATAATAATACAATGGCGCTTTTTTATAACTCTGACGAGTTTTATGGCCGAGCTTCTCTCCCAATTCGAGGTGTGCTCCTTTTTGTTTTTCCTACTACATAATTGGGTGGACCTACAGTTTTATGCCGGCTCCGAACGGCGAATGCATTTTTTGTGAGAAGCTTTTTCATGGCAGAAATACCCTCGGAGGGTATGCCGCCCACTGCCGAGAGGTGACCGCTGCTCTTAAAAAACCTAATAATTGGATTTTTACTAATTAGAAACATTTTTGGTGTTTGCTCGGACTGGGGTTTGAACCCGAGACCTCTGGCATAGCAGGCGAGCACCCTACCCACTGCAACACAGCGGCCACAAAAGAGCGAGTATGAGTACAAATAATGTAAATTGAGGCAAAATTCCTGCGGTTCTTGCACTTTCCTACGGCTCAGCAAACGCTACAATTATAAATAATACTTCGTGAAAAAGCGCTAAATTTCGAAAAATTACTATTCTCATTGATTTTTTTCTGAAAAATAAATGTATGCTAATAAAGTATTTCTTAGTTAAAGATGGTTTTATGGTCAGATAAATTTTATACAAAACAAATCTTTCTAGTTGGGAAGGTAGGTAGTGGGTTTTGTCCCCAAAACCCCCCTCCCCTCGTTACTACGCCACTGCTGGGGGCAACTCTGAACATGCGAGTAGGTCAATAAAATTTTACAGGCTTATTACTGGGCTAGAAAGGTGCCGTTCTGGCTTTGGAACAAATTGAATTTCCAAAAAAAAATTTTCACTCCACCTTATTGTACACACATACATATATACATATATTGCGGTTTAATTTAAAGACAAATGAAAAATAAAATTAAAAGGACGACATTTTAATCAATGTAAATCATCGTAAATCGAGTTGGTGGCCTATATTGCGATTGACCTGGTGTTTTTTTTGTGGTTATTCCGAAGCTTAAAATAAAAGCATCACAAAAAAGAAAGCCAACAACAACATTGCACTCTCTCTGTGTATTTTCATAAAAAAATTATTTTTATCTTTCAATTCATTAAAGCGGGGGGAACTAACTGATATTGTTAGCTATTGCTGTCTTATTAAAAAGCACAAAAACACACCAAACATCCAGCGTTGCCAGTTACCGACAAAGCAATTAGTTTAATTTCCCGCCGCTAGGGTTCACTACTTAGACTTGGGAGATACATAAAATAGCATAATTTCATGACATAATTACACTCGGAGGGTATGCCGCCCAATGCCGAGAGGTGTCCGTTTTTAACCCAATAATTGCGTTTTTACTAATTAGGACAATTTTTTGGTGTTTGCTCGAACTGGGGTGGAACCCGAGACCTCTGGTATAACAAGCGAGCACTCTACCGAATACACCGAACGATTAAAAAATGATGATGCTGAAATGAAATCTCATACATATGTACATTGTAGATATATATTTCATGGCGTTTGTGTGATAGCTGAGAAATGCAAACAAAAGTGTGTACATACATACGCACATACGAGTATGTACATAATTTTGTAAATATTTGTATTAACGCAAGTACAAACTAATTTAAATTTGAGCTTTTCGTTTTTGTTTGCGTACCAGCGCACAGTGGAAAATAATGAGGAGTTTCGGATTAAAAATCTATAACTTTTCTGTTAATGTGGATAGAGTTTTACAATTTTAGCATATATGTAAACCAAATCAAGCCGCTTCTTGTCCATTAAAAGAAATCGTATACAACAACAACAATAAATAAAAACGATAAAGATAAATGTTGAATTCATTTTTTTTTATACATTTTACTTTAAATGTAAGAAAAATGTTTAAAACCAGTACATTTACAACTGTGATTTCCTGCAATAACCGCTTAAGCCGACTTAGGAAGATTTTGAGTTAAGGATGTTAGTGTTCGCAGTTTAAATCTGCTTATTTGTGTCCAATCAAATTTATAGAAAAGTTATTATCAAGTGCATAATCGCCGAACTTGGAATCGTATCAACTTACATTTGCATAATCGCTCTTGTATGCTTAAGGACCATTATAAATATTTACTTAAGTTGCCTAATACGCCTATATCGACATAAGCGGTTCTTGCATTTTTTTTTATTTTGCCGAATTTTATTAAAGTGTTGAAATCGCTAAAGGCGACTTAAGCAATTATTGCGAATAAAAACTCATAAGGCATGCATATTTTTTACTTGCCATTTAAACCTAAGTCGATATAAGCTATAATTTTGCATTATATGTATTTATATCTCGCTTAAGTCGATATAGGATCTGCCTAGTAATCTTTCAATGTTTGCAATAACCGATTAAGTTGTTTGAATGCACATGCATTCCAAAGAAATGTTGCGGGCCTTTATAGCCATTGTACTAACCTATGATTTCCATTAACTTGGGTTTGAGTACCTCTTTTCACTTTCTTCAAATATTTAAGACTTAAGAGAAATTGCTACATTTCAGGTGCGTTAATTTCTGATACAAATAAATAATAAACTAATAAATGAGCAACATAAATTAGTTAACTTTCAACACCTTCATCTCTTCGCGAAAACGTTTGTGTATAATGGACCATTTTTCTTGCTTCATTCGCTTTTTTCTTTGTTTGAAGCGGTCCATGTTTTGAAAGAAAGGTTGTATGAAATGTGTAATATTACTAATATCATTTCCATACATCGAATAATAATAATAATAATAATACAATGGCACTATTATAACTCTGACGAGTTTTATGGCCGAGCTTCTCTCCCAATTCGAGGTGTGCTCCTTTTTGTTTTTCCTGCTAATTGGGTGGACCTACAGTTTTATGCCGGCTCCGAACGGCGAATGCATTTTTTGTGAGAAGCTTTTTCATGGCAGAAATACTCTCGGAGGGTATGCCACCCACTGCCGAGAGGTGACCGCTGCTCTTAAAAAACCCAATAATTGGATTTTTGTTAATTGAAAAATTGTTTTGGTGTTTTGCTCGGACTGGGGTTTGAACTCGAGACCTCTGGCATAGCAGGCGAGCACTCTACCCACTGCACCACAGCGGCCATACATCGAATGCAATAGAAAAAAAAAATATTTGTTGGTGCTTGTCCGGACTGGGGTTAGAACCCGAGACCTCTGGTATGGCAGGCGAGCAATCTACCCACTACACTACTCCGGCCACTATACAAAAGTAAATGGGTGAACTCGTTAGTGCCTCGGTGGCTATCTTTTTATTTTTAAAGTAGTACGACTATAACGAATTTCGTTTTCCGACTCTGGTTCTTTTTTTCCCAATAACTTCAAGAACCGCACGTATCCGCAGCTAAGTTTTTTACACAATTTTAACAAATACCTGGGCTACAAACACGTAACAAATACAAAGCATAGGGAAGCGTAGCTAACTTTGAAAAGTTTCGATGAACTTGAAATATATTTATTTTTCCTGTTATTATTTAAAAGAGTAAATTACTAATAAACCGATTTGTAATTTTTAATGCGTAAACTTCACCTATTATCTCCATAATGTTACCTTTTCAAAAATGTATAATACCATATACCTTCTATTGCACGTTTCTATAGAAACTTAACTTTTAAAATGATGAAGCGAATTGGTTTGAATTGAACTTTTTCAGATGTAGTGCACAGAAGTGCCTCAAAACCCTTCTTTTTACATGAAATTCCAGGAAAATATTGCATTTTCAGATAGATTAGATATTTAACTACTAAATAAGATCAAAATGCGGTGTCACTAGCGACATTAAAAAATTCATTAAAAATATGCCCTTGTTCTAGCATTTTCCACTGTGCAGCGTGTATTAGGTCTGTATCATATTTAAATATTTACATATTTAGGTACCTGTGTGTAAAATAAAAAAATTTTATTTTCACATACATTTCCTACAGGGAACTCAATAACTAGTGAGCAAAATTTCTAGTTCCGAACTAGAGAAAAGGTGTCAAAGGGGAACTAGATCAATTGTAGTTAGACCCTCACCAGTTCAGAAGGAGAGAATTGAGTGACCATTATAAGACACACTTTGATTTGTATGCAATTTCGAAGTAACAAAAATTCTATGAAAATTTTTCGTTGGTTCAATTGCCGTCGGCTTTGTATATTTCTGCAATTCTCAGATGTTTAGTGAAGCATTTTATATAAAGAGTTTTCTATTTGCATCTTGTATAAAATGAAATGTTCCCCTAATTATGCTTTTCCGATCCCTTATGCTTATTTTAATTTTATTACTTTTTAAATATTATTGTAAATTTTTATTAAATAAATAAATAAAAAAATATTAGTTAAAAAAAATATAAAAAAAAAAATTATCATTCACCTTGACACCGACAGGATTCGAACCCGCGTCCCTCAGATTGAAAGGCACATGCGTTAGCCAGTCGGCCATCGCGCCACTTGCATGAAGTGTGTCAAAGGCTGCACTTAAGCGGCAGATGTAAAACTGTAGAATTTGTAGGTACTTGTAGCTAGTTCAGAACTATCGAAATTGTGCCAATAAACGAACTAGTGGAAACTGTAGAATTTAGTACTAGTTCGGAACTATCGAAAGTGTAGTGCAGAGAGGGACAATTGACACCGCCTAGGATATCGCCGTGTTAAATTCGCCAGTTGATAACATGCAAAAGAGATTTAGCTCGCACTAGTAGTGTCGAAAAATGCACTAGAAGCGACCTAGTTCGGAACTAGAGATTTTCCCTACAGGGTTGTGACGCGTGCGTATGTGTGCGTTTGAGAATTTTGCTTTGTTTACGCACTTAATGTCTTATTTAGTTTTTTTATTTTTGCTTTATTTGTTTGCTTTTAGTTGCTCTCGTTTTTTTTTTGCACGTTGACCTAAATGCCTTAATGCTAATCATATCCTGTGTGGGCTTATTTTGTTTTTGCTGTTATTTTTTTCAGTTTTTTTTTCTGCAAAAACTTAATTATTCCACCATGTTTTATGCATGCAAAAGCTTACAGCGAAAATTTACCCCAACCAAAGTACTAATTGCCTTTGGCGTTGTGATATTGTTGTTGCTTTTGAATATTTTATATGGTTGTTGTTTGTGTTTTGACGTTTTTGTTTTTATTATTGCATGTATGTGTGTATCTATATATTAATAGGCTAACATTTTTCCCATACAAACAATTGCCAGGCTGTTCAGCACATTTAACATACTCATATCCACATAAAATTGATATGGGTGTGTTCGTATGAGTCAGGAGCAGTGCATAGGCATATAATTTTTTCTATAAATTATTTAATTTGTTTATAATTAATAAATAAAATTTTTAGTTAAGAGAAATAGATATCGTAAACGTGTTTACAAATATCGTAAACACAGTTGAAGAGTCGTCTTAATTTAAAAGCGCTCTCTCTATTTTATATGCATTGGCCCAGTTTACGCTCAGATCAAAATCAAAGCGGCCAAATATCTCCTATTGCTTTTCCATTAAAGCGAAAAATGAGAGAGAGGGCGGGAGAGCACACTGAGTAATTTTAATTTTGACCAAGGCATATCTAACAGGTAGAGTGTAATGTCAAAGTCAAAGCGAATTCACTTCATGGCCAATAGGAATGGACGAGCCCCAAGCGAATTCAGATTTTAACCACGGCGAAATATCATTTTGACATTACACTCTACCAATTACAATAACAAAATACATGGGAAATTTCTGAATTCACAACCGGGCCTACCTTCCTAGATCTGCCTTGATTTTGACCATGATTTCGCGTCGGACCGTGATCAAAAGGGCAAATCAGTGTTGCGGTACAACTTGAATTTGGAAAGTGTTGCTTATCTCCGCGAACAAAAAAATAATTTTTGTACCAATACAAAGTTGAAAAAATAAATTGCATGGTCGAATTTCGAGCACCGGCGATACTAGTATATTTTAAAGTTTTGACACAAATTGAGGATTGTTGCCTGGGTCGGAATAATTTCCACACCGAACGAAAGAGCACTAGTAAAACCTCCAAACCGTTTTGCTCCACGAGGTGAAAATTCTTTTTATTGACCTTTTAAGTTTCCGAAATTTCATGTATGAAAATAATTTTTAAATAAAGGAAAAAAAAATTGTTAAAATACACACATCGCCGTTTAAACTGCATAATCGTCTAAATGAGACTTTCATAACCGCCTAACCAACATTTGTGCCAAAAATTAAAATTGAATTTCTGACGCCCAAATCTACGACTTCAGAGCTGAAAAGGATATTAGAGGGAAACAGAGAGCTTCCCGAGCTTTCGAATCACCAAATTTATGGTATGGATCGATAAAGCTGGGCGCCAGGTGTTAAAGTTTGGCACATCCGAATTTTGGCTTAGGCCGTTATGAAAGTTTCACTTGGGCAGTTATGAAGTTTAAACCGCGATATGTAGTATGGATATAGGTTTGTAGAAAATATATAGTAAAATTGCACGAAATTTAATTCCGTAGAATACTCTGAGCAAACAACAAAAAATACTCTAACCCTCTAACACCTCCACGAAGAGGTCCTTTTGCCCCCATTTTGATTAAGTTAAAAAAAATAGCATTTCGAAGGGTGATAGAGGGTTAAATTGTTCCAGAAAATTATTCGCTATAAAATTTCAATAAGAGTCTTCTCAGACAAAATCTTTGTACAAGCGACCTAAAAGATCATATCACTGCATAAAGTGTACTTTTGCATTGGTTGCTCATACGCCATGGTGCATCATTTAACTCTTTTTCGGTTGCTGAAATACGTATGCCTTTTTCAATAACAAAAATTTAAACTTACTAACGCTAAGCTCTTTCTCTCCCTCTCACTCTTCGTCCTCCTACCCACTCTTCACTCTCCCTCCCATTTTTCCCTCTGTTCCTCCTAAGTCAAATCCTCTACGTTCGACTGCTGCTAATGCTAATAAAATACTAGTGTAAATTATCTCTGTCTTCTGTGTTTTTGTTGCAATGTATTATCTGTATTATTTCTCAGTTTTCACAGCTTTTTTTTGTTAGAATTTTGGTCTTTAGTTTTCGTCGGCGCTTGCATTGCCATAATCTGCTTTGGCTTTCCAAATACAAAAAAAACGAAAAAGAATACAAAAATTCATCCCACTCTCAATTTTCGGATTCATTTCATTATCATCGTCATTGTCATCGCCGTTTGCTTAAGTGCTTTGCGCTGCGCTTTTGCGCTGCGCTTTTGTGTTGCTGATGACGTAATGAGATTATAGTAGAGTTTTGATTGCAACCGCGATAATGGTGCGATTGTGTGCAATAGTTTGAGCTCACTTACTACTAAATCAATAATGCATATGTAAATTGTTGAATGGGTGTTTTGTATTGCATATAATAGACTTAAATAAATACATATATAAAAAAAATTGCACAGAATACGAGCTAAAAAGGTGTTGGAAAAATTAAATAATTTCATTGAAAAAGTTTGCCAACCAAAATTTGGTCGCATTATTTTAAAAGCTTTCAGCTTTCATTCCTTGATTTTTTTTCGCTTCTTGTCTAAATTCATCTTGTTTAATCTAAAATTGTTTTTGGTTGTTTTGTATTATTGGTTCTTTGCCTTTCAAGTGTTACTTATTGACACAGTTCATTGTTTTATGTTTTATCTATTTGTTTCTATTTTCTATGGCAATTGTTCGCTACTCAAGTACGCGCTGAAAAGCGTTTTTATTCATTTATGCTGAAAATAATGTTCAAGAGCTCTTTTATCTCAGTTTTCATCAACTCTGGTTGGCTGGTTTGGGTGGCGAATCCCACAGACTCCGAATAGCGCCGAATCGCCGTTTTCATACCAGGTTGGTTGGTTGGTTGGTTTGAGTGGCGAGTCCCAATGACTCCAATTAGCGCTGAAGTGCCGTTTTGCTACCACGACTCGTGCCTAAAACCAGAAGAATAGATTAAGAAGATTAATTCGGAGGCAAGGGCGGGTCCCACGCCTTATATCCATCCAGTTGAGTTTAGATATCTAAGAAGACTCTCCGGCCTGACATCCTTGAGTTCAGAGAGGCTGTCGAAGAAGGGCTTACCAAGGAATTCCATTCTGCCCTTACAGTGCGAAGGACACTCACACAGCAGGTGCTCCACCGTCTCCTCCGTACCAGGAAGATTGCAGCTGCGGCATTGAGTGTTATGGTCTAGACCCATTCCGGCCGCGTGGGTGCCAATAGCCCATTGCCCCGTGATCACCGCAGTTAAGCGGGAAATGTCCTTCCTTTCCATCCTTAGAATGGCTGAAGATCGCATCTCGTTATATGAGGGCCACAGACTTCTGCAGACCCTGGAGGTCTGCAACCGTTTCCATCTTGTTTTAGCCTCATCAGACCAGTGCCGAGAGATTATGCTCCTGACGAAACACAGGGGCGCAAGAACCTCCTCCGCCTCTGCAACGTCAAGAGCCGAGCCTTGCCGGGCTAGCTCATCAGCCATTTCGTTTCCCTGAATATCACGATGCCCCGGCACCCAAATCAGAGACACGCTATGTCGACCTGCTAAGCCCATGATTTCATACCAGGACTCGTGACAAAAGAATCAGAATCAGAAGAATATAGTAAAAGAGACTATCATTTGGGAAACCAGAGTAGGCCCTACGCCTTAATAATATCAATCCTGTTCAATTTAGGTATCTTAGAAGCTCCTCGGGCCTAACGTTGAGTTGCGAGAGGGGTGTCGAAGAAGGGATTGCCAAGGAATTTCATGCTGCCTTGGCAGTGGCCAGGTGGAAAAGTTAACTTCAGTGTACTAGAGTGTCCATAGCTTTTGACCACCGCACGCACGATTGCTTTAGACGTAGGAATGAAGTGTCCGCTACTTGAAAATATGCTAGATCTAAAGGCAGAATATTTACAATAGCTTGCAGAGCTTCACTGGGCGCCCTTATGATTGCACCACTTATGCTGATCATGTTGGATCCGTGAACTTTACTTGCTCAGAGTAGACCAACACACTACGACCTCATAAAACAAATTGGTCGCATGATCGTAATGTAGAAGACAGTTCCACCTTGTCGGGGTTGACGCTAAGTCCACAGTGAGAGGGTCAAATTGAAGCCTCTCGCAGTGCTACCTACATCAAGTCACACAAGGTCTGTATAAACTTTCCCCTGTATGCTAAAGCAAGGTCATTCACGTAGCCTCAACCTCCCACCGCCCTAACTAGTATCTCTTAAAAGGAGTTGAACGTTAGTTTCCGCAAGAGCTGGGGAATAGTCCCTGGGTCCCGGATCTAATAATAATATTTTCCACATTTATTATTGACAGTGAGCCTACAGACCACTTTTCGTTTTCCAAACGTTTTTGAATGGTTTAAAATTTGTAAAGAGAACTTCTTCTACATAAAGCAGCATCTATTCGGAATTGCTAGTGCTAAATTTGCCATCATTCTCTACCACGTTTACACACCTTTAAACCACAAAATCCTCAAAAGCACAAACAACAAGTAAAACGTTAACGCTCAACGGCCTCTCAACTACTTTAGTCGGTACAGACCACAGCGCCAAAGTGTATGATTTTCCAAAAGAGTGCACTGATTCTCACATATGTATGTATATATGTATTTGTACATACATATATGCATATGTACATAAAGATAAGTTTGCGCGCACATACATAAATTTCATACTAACCACAATGGAACCACTTAGTTGGGTGAAAATGTTGCACAATCAGCCGCAAGAAGAAAAGAAGCAAAGGCGAGCAAAGCAGCGCATCACGCTTAAAGCAATAAAATTGTGAAAAAAGGTGCTAAAATCCACAAGAGCTAAGAAAAAAAAAAAGAAAAAGAAGAGGATAGAAAAAAAGGTATAGAAATTGAAGAGGATGAAAAAAAAATTAAATAGACAAGCGACACAATTGTGGTGATAAAATTATTTTGGGCAAAAAAAGTTACTTAAAAATGAGCGAATGTGTTGAAAGGCGACGTTGACTACTGCTAGCGGGATGTTGAACATGGACATGGACATGAGATATAGAAGAGTACATATTCGTATGAGATGGTGTAATATTGCGGCAATTTGGTTTGTGAGTTGACTATAGCATATACATATATCTGTGGCCACAAGCCATAATCGCCTAAGTCGTAAAATATGATTTCGAGATAAATTGCTTTTTATATTCGAATGCGTTTTTTGAAAAATCATAAAAGCTGATTAAAAACTATGAATGCCAAATCGATGAGTTATCTGCGATGCTACGATTAAAATTTTGTATATGAAGAAATTTCATTAAGTATATATATAAATTTTGGCTGTTATAGCAAATTTAATATACCTCTATTGTGAGTTAAGCCAAAATGTTTTTATTAATATCTTGTGATTGGAATAAGTTATAGGTATGGGGGTTTTACAGAAATAAAGAGTTTTTAATGTATAATAACGTGGTATATATATATATATGCTTTTACACTCAGAGAAAAGTTGCGGGCTAAAATCAAGCTATGTCGTACTTGTTTTAAGAACTACTGAAATTAAGGAAAAATATATAAAATTTAAGTTTCTCCAATCTTGAAACCGGAATTGCATTCTTGAAGCAATATAAAAATCTTTTTTAAGAATAACAATTTCGATTTAAGAATGAAATTCTTAGTTTAAGAATACTATGTAGTGTAAAGTTTTCTCTGAAAGGATACATACATGCATACATATGTATGTACATAATTTTCAATAGTCATAGCTTTTTTTGTTCAAACGAAAACTTTTTTTAACAAAAAAAAAAAATAGAAAATATATGTACAATGCACGAAATGGAAAATAAAAAAAAATGAATTTGTACTGCTTTGAAGTGGCGCTCATGGCAGTGGCGGGGACTCCAATACCATCATTGCAGTTTTGCGGCGCCAACTTTTGTGTGCATGGCTCCAATGGTCATGGCAGCTTGAATCGTGCACCAGACAATGAAAAATTCAAAGTATGTATCAATGGTTTATCTGTGTATCGTGTATTACTACGCATTGCCATTATTTCCATCTTCTTGGATTCCGTTAAAGGTTCACAATCGGCACAAGAACTATCGGGCATGAAACTATTATCGGCCACTTTCCAACAAATGAAGAACCCCAAACAAAAATTGCTCATTCCATTATGGTTTTCATTAGCATGGATGGCATTTATTTGGAGCCGATTTCACACAGGCCTACGTATCATGCGCATTGGGCATCAATTATTTTTGCATAAATATGTAAATATTTATAGTTTTATAATATACGATGTGTGCGGAATATATACATTTATATATTTATGTAAAGTATGTAAAAAATGAATTGTATATTATATATATTACTATATATGTATATACGTATATATGTACATTTCTGAAACTAAAACTAATTAAAATACAATTCATTGAAATAACCACTTTTGTTTTTTTATTTTGTGAGGTGGGTTAAATGATTTCGAATTTTGAATTTCGAAAAAGTGGAAAATCAAGAAAAAATATTCTTAAAACAAAGTTGAACATTCTTCAAATAAGATTTTACATTCTCAAACCAATCATGGGCAATGCTGAAAATAAGTTTATATAAGCTTGTTATTCTCAAAAAATATCATCCTAAAAATAAGAATATATTCTTAATTTTAGCATTTTCGAGCTTAACAGACTTTCATAACGTTTTCGGCTTGATTCAAGCCCGCTATACTGAAATTTAGCTCGCTTTTTCTCTGAGTGTATGAATTTTTCTTCCTTCAATTAAACAGTAGTACCCAGATCTTTTTGAACAATCTTCTCAACGTATACTTTACTAAATTTGTTTCCTAATATAAATATTCACTAGTAATTTGCTTAAAATTTTCTACGAAACTGCGATGAGCGTGATTATGTTCAGTGGTAACAACTTCAAATTGGTCACTCCTATTTACCAATTATATACCAATTACTTCAGTATGTCGAAATTTGACACCCGGAAATGCAGTGACTATATCATTTTGTATTTCTGCCAAAGTTCCAAGATAACAGTGAATTGAATTGGCAACAAATTTGTTAATTACATTTTTTAAACATCTTATCAAATTTTGAACCGAATAAAAAAATAATTGTATGACTAAAAATTTGTTTAAAAATCGTTTTTGAATATTTCACCAATGCTTTACCTTTGGATAAAACCAATTGATTTTTAAACTGATTTACAGGATACTTATAATATTAGTAGAAGATTCTTCACTAGGTACCGCTTCCATTGAAGTATTATGATTATGTATAAATTGTCTAGAGAGAGCGTCTGCTAATTGTAATAGGAACATACGGTTCAACACTTGGCGATTTTAAACGATTCAAAACTAAAGTTAGTTCATTTATTTTATCAACTATTTCTTTTCTAGCTTGTTCACTTACATTTAATTGTTCAGCAAGTTCTTGCCTAGTGCTATCGCTTGCTACTTTAACAATTTCTAAAACTTGCTCTCGCGAAATACTCATTTTAAAAAATTTTAATTTAATATACACAAAAACAAAAGAAAATGTTAATTGCTTGTTTTAAGATTAGGATAAAAAATAAAATATATATGTATATTTCGATAAAAGCAATCTTTAAAATATTATCTATAATTATCGCTCTTTGGTTTTTTAGTTATTTTTAAAGAAATTTTAAATAAAAAGATATTTGAATTTTGATTTCTTACTTACAGTAATTAGGTAAGTTATAATATAAGTGGTAATATAATATAGATGTTGTTGTTGATGGGGTTTAATTAGCTTCGATTTGCTCCATTCCGATAGTTTTGATTGTTGTTGTTTCATTTTATTTTGGCAATTATTTCCTTCTGAAGTGCTTGTTTCCTTTTTAATATTAGGTAAATGATGATTTTTTCGTTTACACAATACCACCAGCGATTTAATTGCACTGCATAACGATTACTTTTGTTATTTTGATTGCCAATTTTAACGTTTTATTTTCAGTTTTTATTATCCTTTCATTCCAGTTTTTTTTTTTTTTATTTATTTTAATAAATTTTTAATTGATTGTTTTAATTTTTTGCATACACACATGCTGTTCGAGTCCTTAAAAAAATATCGGCCATCGGCTCTTATCGTTTTTCACAAACTATCCTTTTATAAGGATTTGCTTTTTAAAATTTTTTGATGTAGAAATTGTCCTTTTATAAATTATTTATTTTTTATTTCTTTTCTTTCTAAAAATTGTCTTTTTAATTGCACGAAATTAATCCCTTTATAAGGAGCTGTCTTATTTTTCGCTCTATACGTTGTAGGAATTATCCTTTTATTAGGATTCGCTTATTTATCTTTTGTTTTGAAATTGTTCTTTATAAATTATTTTTTTTTTCTCTGTAGAAATTATTTTTCTTTCACGCGAAAAAAACACACTAGAGGTTTTCGAAATTATCCTTTGGATAAGGACCCCTTTCTGTTTGGTATTTTTATTTAATAAATTATCATTTATAAGGATTTTCTTTTGGTTAATGAATTTTATTTAAAAGATTGTCCTATAAATTAATTATTCTTTCCTTGGAGAAATTATTTTTCTTTCACGAATAAAACACGCTCTATACGTTATCGAAATTATCATTTGGATAAGGATCCGCTTTTGTCCTTTTTATCCTTTATTATAATTTTTTTTTGTTAATAAATTTTTTGGTTAATAAATTTTATTTGAAGATTGTCCTTTATAAGGATTTTCTTTCTTCCAAAAATTTTTCGTTGGGCGCCAATTAATAAGACCGGAAACTTATTTTTGAACAATATGTTCAAATGTTGAAATCCAATTTTATTCTCCACATTTCTATGAAAATTTACATTTTTAAATTTGTTTAAAAGAAAATTGTCGATGATAATGCCCGAATCGCAATTTGGCGTTAGGTCGGTCGCGCGTTGATCGTACCTCAAAGCCGCTTCACACTGACATTCGATATTAGATATTGGATTGCAAACATGTTCACTGCCACTAACATATTTTCTTGAATTTTTTCATAAATTTCTAATTTTTCATCGAAAGAAATCAATTCGAATTTATTTTATGTCAAACGCCCGACCTAGTAGAGAAATGTTCAACTCAGGCGTTATACAGGGTTGCAATAAACATACGATATTACAAAAATTTTACGATCAAACGCTTGAGGTCATAATGCGATTTGCTCCATATATTTCCATACATTTCTACTCACTTGTCAGAAGCGCGACCGACCGAACGCCAAATTGCGATTCCGGCATAATTTGTTTAAAATTATTTTTAAAAGAAAAACAATTCAAAGACAAGTAAATTACAGTATGTTAAATAAAATATTTAACAACTCTTAACTTGTATATAGGTCCGTGTATCTAACATCACAGTGGTGCGTTTCTTTGTCAAGCGTTACGGAGTGAAAGTGAAGCTCTGAGTTAACTTTTTTCTGTACGAAAATTTTAAACTTTTTCTTAAAAGCGGTAAGCTTAAGTTAATAATGCAATTTTTTGCGTTATTTTTATAGAAATGTGCTATCTAAAGAAAGAGTAAAGAGCGCTCTTTTCAAGTAGACAACGGATCATCACTTGTGATCTTGCTATAGTAGTTTGTTTTTGTTAGCAAAATGATATATTTGCCTTTCAACAAGTTATGCATGTGTAATATACTCTTTTTTGGATAATTTCCAGAGTCATCTGGTTCCGTATATATTTAAACCGTATGTATATAGAACAGCGTTGCGCAGCCTCTTGCCCGCGGGCAGACCAGCTGTTTGCGATTCAGACGTATACACCAGCGTTGCCGTTTTGTGGGTAATTCCCCAAATTTGGGGAATTTTTTAATATTTGGGTAATTTTTGGGGAGTGCTATGATTTGGGGAATTTTGGGGAATTCGCCTTTTCATAGTTTTATATGAATAATAATACCTATAAAAAAAATAATTATTTTCATGAGTTTATATTACATTCGCATTGTGTGAAAGTGTGCATGAGTTTTTGAAGCATTTATTTAATCTTGAATTACCGGCTGGTCGAACATGTACAAGCAAATTTCATAAGCCCATTAAAGTAAGAAGTTAGCTAGGAAAAATAAGCAATTTTATACCTTTCATGAACATGAAATGGTATTATAACATTGAGCTAAAACAGGTTTGTCGAAAGTTCCAGAAGGAGAAAAATTAGACCCACCCAAAAATATGCCGATATTATCAGAATCTTGAGCTAGTTCCACAGTTGTTAAGATACGCTGATCATTTGTCGGAATCGGCCAAATTGGACCATTATATCATATAGCTCCCCTACAACCACCCATACATTTTGGGGTAAAACACTTCTCCACTTAAATTGCTAAGATCATTACAATATTTTTTTATAAATATTTGCATAAACAACCCACAGAATTGGAGATACCTATAAATTAAAGAAAATCGGACTATTTAATATTTCATTTCTCTCTTATTTGTTTTTTTATAACTTTTTTTAACCACACATATACATACATATATGCACATGAATTTAAAAATACAAACCGTTATAAAGTAAAATAAATTTGAAAATACTTGCTTATTCGAAACCTCTTGATAATACTACCCGACAAAAAAATATCCTCGACATTTGATATTTGATTCCTATGTATTCCTGCTGATTCCAAATATGTAATCAAATGGTTCAAAAGTAGAACAGTTTTCGAGATGTTTTGAAATTTCAGTTTTCGCGCTAAGAAGAAAAGGAAGATTACTAATCTGTCAATATCTCCGCCATTACCGTCTTGAGTTTTATGTTATTTCATTTAATTTTGAGAGGATGAAATACCTTTTCCAATTCCACATAAAATCGACGTTAAAGTCACGGAATTATGGCGGAAAAAGGATTTGTTTTTATGCAAAAAATAAGTTAAATACAAGATGTATAAAATGTCGAGGATATCAACACACACTAATTTTCGGAGATTGTTTGAATGTATTTGTGTGCCCATCCCTGATATAGAACGATGTAAAGATCGTTCGTTCTTTTAGGACATGCAATATAAAGGTTAGCCTGTTTTGTTCAACGTTTCAACACCTCGAGGGCGTGCTTCCCAGGCTCACTAGCAAGCGGTCGATAACCACTTATATCATCTCCCACTGTGTAATACTTATGCTAATACAGTTGTACACTGAAAGAAACGAATGACTACACTGAATTAAATTTTGGTATAAATTTTAAACTTTTTTGGTCGATATATAGGACACGACCGAAAAATTATTAAAATTTAAACTTTGAAAAGTTTAAA
Organism: Urophora cardui; assembly: GCA_960531455.1. NCBI lineage: Eukaryota > Metazoa > Arthropoda > Insecta > Diptera > Tephritidae > Urophora > Urophora cardui. The sequence continues at coordinate 127,282,458 of OY482673.1, forward strand.
AGATTTTTTTATTATTTAATTTTAACTAAAGATTTATTTTCTTTTTCCGACTGCCTGTTTGAAGGCGTGTGAACTAATTGAGTTTAGTGCTATACTTGTATGCTTATTTAATACAGCTCTTCCAAGGATGAGTATACTGGAAATCCACCTAGGAAATATCTCTCATTCTGCGTTGGACTAAAAAGCCTTAAAAATTATTCTGCTTTAAAGATGTTGCGAAAATAGTCTTGCCAAGTCCGAGCTGGAAAAAAATCACATATTATCTATATAAACTATATTCAATTGTATGGGGGTTTTATGTGAGGAAATGGCCCAAAAACTACTGGACGATTTTTGCCAAAATTTGATAGTTTATTCTTTGGACATAGGCTATATTTTTCTCGCTAGATGGTGCTGGATTCGCTATAAATACTTGCAAAATCCGTATTTATGATCTGATTATGTTCGTTTTTGGCATTTGGTATGTTTATTATGCAATGTATAATGAAAAATTATGAATGAATAGAGAATTGAGACCACATTTAATTCCAGATAGCCCCGAAATATTTTTGAGCAATATTGGTATCACTCCATTCCAACTTTGAAGTCGGTAAAACCCGTTTTTTTCAGTGTATCTCTTTGTAAATACTAAAAACAGAGTAAAAATATTTTGCTCTCTTTTCGACTTTAAAACAGTGTGCAACAAAGCCATACACAACCTCAACGAGGATAATAGATACATGCGAAAAAATATTGCCAAAAGGTCAAAGAGTTTCTGGGTACAAATCAGATATGTATCTATGTACCTAAGTATGAGTGTGTTGTGGTGTTGTTGGACGAGCAAACAAGTTCAACAAACTCAGAGATAAGCAGCCAATCATTTGCTACACGGAAAGCGCACATTTGTATCAATGATAGGTTGGTTGAGTGGCCTGCGGCTTTCGAGAAGTTGCACTTCACGCTCCTGTTCCCCAACTTCCTTTACTAGGTAATGCTGCTTTGTTACAGTTCGTGGCGTAACGATCTGAGTAGAAGTATGAGTACTTGTGCGCGTCTTTTTGGGGTTTGCTTGTGTTACAGCGATGCGCTTAGCATAAAAATGCCACTGCAGCTGCTGGCCACAAGGAGGTACAACACCTGAAGCGTCGCTTTTGCTTTGCGCGCTGACTGCATGTGCCAAATGTCTGCTGGCCACAACAGTACGTGCATGGCATACGTGTAGTAAAATTATGCACTTTTTTGTGGCTTAGATTTTATTTTATTATATTTTTTTTTCTCTTTTTTTTTGATTGTTTTTCTTTTTTATTACCTTTGCCTTTCCTGCAGCGAAACAGGCTGTGTGACGCAAAATAATTGCGCGTTAAAAAGAATGTCAGAGCGGTAAAATGAAAGCAATAAAAATTCAGAAGAAGTATAAAGTTCGGTTGTTTGTGGTTTGGTTAGAGTTTCACTGACTCCAATTAGTGCCGAGGAGCCGCTTTGATACCACGACTCGTGACTTAAGAACCAGAAGAATAGAGTAGAGAAGAATATATGGGAAACTAGCGCAAGCAAGTCCTACGCCTCCTATACACCCTCTTGAGTTTATGTATCTAAGAAGTCGCTCAGACCTTACGTCCTTGAGTTCCGAGAGGTTGTCGCAGAAAGGCTTGCCAAGGAATTTCATGCTGCCTATTGGCAGTACGAAAGACATTCGCATAGCAGGTGTTCGACCGTCTCCTACGCTCCAGTAAGATTATAGCTGCGACGCAGAGTGTTAAGATCCAGTCCAAATCGCGCTACGTGGCTACCAATAGCCCAATGCCCCGTGAATACCACAGTTAATCGTGAAATGTCCCTCCTGTCCATTTTGAGAATGGCTGAAGGCCACAGACTTCTGCAGACCCTGCAGGGGTGCAACCGTTTCCTTCTGATTTTAGTCTCGATGTCGCGGTGCCCCGATACCTACATAGAGAGATACGCTATGTCGACTTGCTAAGCCCATAACGCATTCCCTACTAACTTAATTAATAATTAATTGGCACGTAACCGTCTAGACGATTTTGACCGAATCCAATATAGCACGCCAGCCATTTCTGTTTGATACAGCGGGGCGCCATTTGGGAATACCAAGGGAGGTAGCACCACTGTCCACCTGATCTTCCCAACGCAGTGGAGGTCTCCCCTTTCTTCTGCGTTCAGCGGGTTTCGACAGAAATACTTTCTTGGCCGGAGAACCTTCGTCCATTCTCACGACATGACCTGCCAAGCGGAGCCGCTGGATCTTTATTCGCTGAACAATATCGATGTCTGCATACAGATCATACAGCTCATTGTTAAATCTCCGTCGATACTCGCCCCCGCCAATGCGCGAAGGTCCATAAATCCTCCGAAGAACTTTCCTCTCGAATACTCCAAGCGCCATCTCATCTGCTTTTGTTATATTCCATGCTTCTGCACCGTACATGAGGACTGTAACGATGAGTGTCCTGTAGAATGTGCTTTTTGTTCGTCGAGAGAGGGCTTTACTTTTCAATTGCCTACTTAGTCCGAAGTAACATTTATTGGCACGAGTTATTCTTCATTGGATTTCCATGCTGGCATTATTTTTGGTGTTAATTCTGGTTCCCAAATAGACGAAGTCCTTAACAGTTTCGAATTTGTAGCTATAAACATTGACGTGGCTGCCAAGGCATGCTGTTTCTTTGTGTGATGATAGGAGGTACTTCGTCTTGTCCTCGTTTACCGCCAAACCCATTTTCTTACCCTCTTTATCAAGCATGGAGAAGGCAGAACATACGGCGCATTCCCTACACTGCCTGCATAGTCATAGTCGAATACCGCTAAAGAACCCAAAGCCTTCAGAGCCGCCTGAATATCCGAGAAAATTTCTATCCTGTTACCGACACCGACACTTACCACTGCAAGTAGAGGCTTGCGGACCTCCTGTTTGAAGAAAACTTCTGTTTGAAAAACGCTCGCCGTATCGGATAGCCTGAGTGAGATGAAAGCGTTCGGCTGAGTTGCAAAGATACCCGTTCTCAGTCCGCATGCCATCTTTGACCCGCCCGTGAAAACTGAAACATCGACAATCTGTGATAGTTTACTATCTCTCCAATCCTTCCTAGATGGAAACACAATCTCATAGTTTATATCGAAGACTGTTATAAGACAATCCGGTTTTCAATCTATTCAATGAGAAATATTCCATGAGAAATATCAAATCGTTGAAACGTGCTGTACGTTGCCGGGCTGCACTAATGCAACCAAACCTACCAAAAAACCCCAAACCGACCACACGCTACTGTCACTGTCCGTAACGCTTTTTTTTTGCTTCACCTTACTTTATTTAAGCGTATACACACAATGCTGCTTTTAACATTGTTAGTGTCTGCCACTAATTTCACATGGAATCAACTTTTATGCACGTGCAACTAAAGTTGATTTTTTTTACTTTATTAATTTTTTTGATACGCCCGCGGCCTGTAGCTTCAAGCTTACTTCTCCCACTCGTTTATAAAGAAATAATTTGATTTTTATGTATGTACATATGTATGCGTGAAATTCACTCTTCTTTTACCTTTCACAATTTGGCAGTCAACGCCAATGGCCGCCACGCCCAAACACTTTGTGCCACCCAGATGACACAACACAAAAAAGTGTCGGCGCCTGCAGCACACCTGTATTTCATGGCAATTGAAGGCAACTGAATCAACTAACCGGGAAGACCGCATCATTATCGTCATCAACGGTATGCTATGCAATGCCATATATGTATATACATATATGAGTATCACCCATCCGCTTTGCAATTCGCAATGCGCGTGCGATCACAGGCTTCCACAATAAATTGACGTGCCAGCAGCAATTTCACTTTAGCCCGGCAGCCAGCCAGCACACGTACGGAGCGGGCGTATTTGTGGGCAAGCGAAGTGCACCGCCCAAACTCACCACATGTACAGCCGTCACCGTCACTGCCCCGGTAGCTTCGCTTTTTCAAATAATCAGCATGCTACCTTTCGTTATGGCGTGTGAATCGTAGCAATTCTGCAGAATGCTGAATTAAACATGCAATTCTGCCACAGTGGCCATACTTATTTGGTTACCTTATGCGCTCTGTTGCTTGGCGGGCTTTTGTGGGGCTTGGCCGCTTAGGTAAGTAGGAGGAGCAGTACAGTTTTTTTTTTGTCATATTTTGCAGTTGTCATTTTACAAACTAAATTCAAAGGATTATTTTTCCAAAAAAAAAAAGTAAAAGTAATAAAAATATCTGCTGATGAATTTTGGATCATACCATGGAGAAGAAAAAAGAAGTAATTGATATCCGATCCATTTACGTTGAGCTTAAACCGAAAAATTATCTGAAACAAAAAAGATTAAACTACAATATATTTTAGCTTGAAAATTTGATATTAAATATGAGGTTATCATTCACAAACGCCTTTTAAATTCTATAACAGACGGATAAGGAATTCCACAGAAACTTAGCCAGAAAGTTTTACGGAAATTCGGGTGCATGTAGTGAAGATAACCATCAATGAAGCATATGCGATTATAAAATCAAAGAGAATTTTTTTTGAAAATATGGTGTGGCCGCAGAGGTACTAATCATAGACTGGTTGTAAGTGTCGAAATGTACATTTCTTAAGTTAGCCTCGGGTTAGTGGCCGCTGTGGTGCAGTGCGTAGAGGCTCGCCTGCTGTGCCAGAGGTGTCGGGTTCAAACCCCAGTCCGAGAAAATACCAAATAAATTTTTCTAATTAGTAAAAATCCAATTATTGGGTTTTTTAAGAGCAGCGGACACCTCTCGGCAGTGGGCGGCATACCCTCCGAGTGCATTTCTGCCATGAAAAAGCTTCTCACAGAAAATGCATTCGCCGTTCGGAGCCGGCATAAAACTGTAGGTCCACCCAATTGGTAGGAAAAACAAAAGGAGCACACCTCGAATTGGGAGAGAAGCTCGGCCATAAACTCGTCAGAGTTATAAAAAGCGCCATTGTATCCTCTGAAATGGGCGGCAAAAATCCTTGGCTGAGAAGTCCAAGAGGTTGTGATGCCTTTACAAGGCACTTGCGCCATGGTAGACTACGGAGGGGGACTAACAAAGGCTATTTTCCGGTCGAGTAGGTCCCCTCAAGGCGCCAGCCAGGAGGGTGGCCTCAGACATGGTTCGAGATGCCTGGCGGAAGGCATAGAATGCATTTATTTTGTCATGATGGAGTATAAATAGAGTAAAGAATCACAATAACAACATATCGGAAAGGCCCCTCACTACAGGGAGTGCGATAGATGTCTTGATATTTCGGATGCCTTTAGCAACGTACCTGATGAGGTGCTGTTTCGTTACAACTCCTCTTGAAACTAACAGGCGGGACGCATAAAGGTTTTCAAGTCCCCAAAGTCGACGCACAAAGCCAACCAGTAAAAGACGACGTGCAATACTTATTCCTTCTCTTCATTTTTGCAACTACTGCAGCTTCTATGTTAGCAAAAATTTGTAAATGAGATATGTATATTCACGCTACATTGGTGTAAGAGTAAGTGTGGTGAACTCATTTACTCGTGTAGATAAAAAACGGCGACGTCTGCTAAGGTATTCTTAGCCTTTGGTGCATTTTTCTCAATGCGGCTGTGAGAACTATCAAACAAGAGAGAGGAAGTAAGCCTCCTTAGGGCAAGTATGTAAGTGACAAGATCACTTATGATTCCATTTTGGTCTTTATAGCCTAGATATCCTTGATCTTTCAAAGAGAGAGGAATACTTTTGCAGCGCAAGTTTGATCACCATATTAAGCAAGAAGCTAGGAACCTCGACGTATAGTTTTTCATCAAAAAATCGTAGAATATATTACTTGTTCCTGTTTATTTCTGCTGAGACTTTATTGCTCATACTATTCGCAATAAGTGCTTATATGCGCTCATTTGCGTGCTGACACATTGCACTTCAATTGCAAGTTTGCCACTTTGACTTTTCTATGTGAAAGGGTTGTTGGTGTTGCGTAGCAAAATATTTATTAGAATATGTGTGTACGTATTGCGTGTTCTTGCATAATAAACATATATACATATGTTTTAGACACATTTCTTCTTCTTCTTTTTCTTCTTCTTCTTCTTCTTCTCCTACTTCAACTTTTTTCCTATTTTAAGTCTCGGCATCCTTTCAAATTCCTATTCTACACACTGAGAGAAAAAAAATATATGGAGGGTTCAAAGAAATTGTTTACCTATTTTGAACACTACTTTCTTTGTTTTGAGTAAATTTTCCTTAAAACATGTTAAAAGGTTTATAAAATATTGTTGTTACATGCGTTACCATTGTTTCATATACTTGTTTTGAAAAAAATCATACATTAAAATAATGAAAAATTCTTTAAGCGCCATTCCATTCCCAACTTTCCTTGTTTTGAAGACTTGATTTCTTTAATTTTGAGAAATTAAATTCCCATACAAATCCCCATGGCAACGAATTTGTTTGAATGTTTTTTTATGTTTTTTCCACATTTTTGAGAAAATTTTCACAAAACAAAGAAAATTTTGTATTGGGACGCGTGTTCAAAATAAGGAAAATTATGTCTTTGATCGAGAGAAATTTTTTTTTGAGTGCATAGTTGCTATTTCATTGCGCGAACTTTCTCTGGGTCACTGGTATTGTTTAACTTATTCGTATGTGCCAAAGTGCTTAGCTTTTCGAATATTTGTTTTGATTTCATTTATTTTTTTGGGCGTCACGTACGGGTCATACGTGCATGTACGTATGTATATATTTAGTGGAATAAACAATCACACATATATATGTACATATGTTGAAAAGCGCACGAATTGCACAGTGGAAAACCACAGTCAAAATGTACTCAGAATAAAATGTTCCAGTAAAATAGGAAAATATACACTCAAAAAAAACCTTCTTTCGCTCAAAGAAATATTTTTCCATATTTTGAATACGCGCCTCAATAAAAAATTTTCTTGATTTTGTGTAAATTTTCTCAAATATGTGGGAAAAAACATACAAAAACGTTCAAACAAATTCATTGCCATGGTGATTTGTATGGGAATTCAACTTATCAAAACTAAAGAAGTCAAGCCTTCAAAACAAGGCCTTGTTGGGAATGGAATGGCGCTTAAGAAATTTTTTCTTTATATTCATGTATGAATTGAGTAGTCAACTCTCAAAAGTCCCTAAGTAAATTTTTCATATTAAGCCACAAAGTAGAAAAAAGAAAAATAGAAATTTTAATATAATAATATAAAATCTATAGAGACTTTTAATTTATTTTAATGCTATTTTTTCAGAATACGTAAGGATTTTGCAATAAATTCTTAGTGTACATTACACACCTTTAAATACTGTTACATAATCCATCAAAAACTCGATATCGAAAAAATTTCACATAGCCAGTTTTGAGAGTGGACTACTCAATTTCTTTCAAAAAAAAAGTATATAAAACCATGGTAACGCACGTAAACAACTATATTTTATAATCCTTTTAACATATTCTAGGGAAAATTTACTCAAAACAAAGAAAATTGTGTTCAATATATGGAAGCAATTTCTTTGACCACTCCATATATTTTTTTTTCTCTCAGTGTATGTAGTCTAAAAGTTTAAAAATACAACGAAATTTTCAACCATGTATTCAATATGCCTGGAACAAGTACATAATATGTCAAAATTAATAATCCATCGAAAAATGAATGAAACGGAAACTGATATCTGCATTACAGTGACAATGAGATTTTTCTAGCTAAATGTTGGTATTGAAAACTTTTCAAATAATTTCTCACCAAAGTTCTCCATCGAAAATCATCTATATTTTTTGCTCAAATTTCCTTCGCCCTAACCCACTGTGCACCACCACCCAACGAAAACTTCGCGCAATGCAATCACACTTTACGAATGTACTGCCTGTCGTGTTGCACGATATTAAATTAATTAGCACCTTTATTTGCGCCACTTTTCAGCGAAATTGATGGCGTGCGCGTGGCACACATACCTACTTTGATAGTACCCCCACCAAAAGGAAGAACAACAACATCAACAACAACAATTACAGCTATAGCAATGCTAACTAAAATTCAGGCAACAGCGGAAGCACCAGCACGCGACAAAAGTTTGTTGAAATTTACACGCCCCCAATTAAAAATGGCAAGTGACACCACAAAGTTGAAGCGCGAGATGCATTTTCAATGCTTTTTGGCTGCTTTACTCTACTTTACTTTACTCGCAATGCGCTCGGTTTGCTATTTTGTTATATGAAATAAATAATTTAGTTGGCTGCATGGCTGTTGGTGTTGGTGTTGGCTGGTGTTGGTGGCTCTGTGTGCGTGTTTGGGTTTGTGTTTGTAATTGTTAGTGTTGCATAATATGTTTTGAATTTGTTTGTTTTTTGAGTACAAAATTGTAGGTGAAAAAGTTTTTTCGACATTTCATGCGACATTCGACAGCGAAAAAGCAACAAAAATGCTTGTGCATTCTCTAGCTATTGCTTATATTAACTTTCGTTTATGCAAACATGTTATATGTAGGTATGTATGTATTCAAATATTTGCAAAACTATAAATTAGTTTTCAAAAGCATAATTGAATACTTGTTATACAAAAAGAGGAAGCTTTACATATAACATACATACTATGTAAGTAATTGTAAAAATGTTGCATGTAAAGCTCTTCTAATGGAAAAAGTTTTGTCGGATTTTTTACAATAGAAAAGGACAAGTGAAAAGGTCAAAGTTAAATTTGAAATATAAATGGTATATTATTACTACACTGAAATAAATTTTGGTATAAATTTTAAGCTTTTTTGGTCGATATATAGAACAAGACCGAAAAATTATTAAAATTTAAACTTTGAAAAAGAAAACTTTTGAGGTTTAGATTTTATTCCAAATTAGGATTTATTTTAAAACTTTCAAAAGTTTAAAACTTAAACCTTTTTTTGGTTTAAATTAAAAAAAAAATGTCTGCTCCTCTTTTTCCCCTGTTCTTCCACAATGTTCTCACCCCAACATCCCCTTCATCCTTTTCCATATTGTATCTTTTTCCTAACCTCTTTTTTTATCGATTTCTTCCTTCATCATTTTATCTTTTTCCATAATTATTTTGTGTTTGTTTGTTTCTCCATTCAAACAACGCCACACAGTCGTTCATTAAAATTGTCTAATAACTATAAGTGAGCCTTTTGTACTGTTAATTTCTCGAAAATGCAAGTTAGAATTTCAAATCAAAAATAAAAATTTTTCGTTGAAATAAATTCTTATGACCAATGAAAGTTTAAAATTTAAACCTTAAAAGTTTAAATGAGAAAAAGTCCAAGATTTAAACCAAAATAGTATGAAATTTATTCCAAAAAATACTTAGAAATATTTAAACTTTTGTAAGTTTGAATTTTAAACCAAAAGAGAATAAGAAACTTGTAAACTTTCGAAAGTTCAAAATTTAACCCAAAAAAAGTTTAAATTCCTTTCAAACCAAATGAAAGTTTAAAAGATATTCCAATATTTATAACAGTGTAGCAAATACCCGTCCCGCTTCGCTGCGGTAAATCACACTATGCCACTGGCTATCAATCTCAACACACCCCACACTCCATCTCCTGTTCACTCAATCTCTTCCTCCCCCTATACTATTCTCTTTTTCTTTCCTCCTCTCCCGTTGCCTATCAATAACATTCCGTGGCCATCCGCATCCACATAACGGTCTATATTATTTGAATCGGTTGAACTATCTCGGAAATCGATTGAAAAATTCACATGACATGAACTTTATATACTTAGAAACCCTAATCGGCATCTTTAATTTGATATAAATACTGCTAAAAAATATTCTGGTGCCATCCGGGTCCACGTGTTGGCTAAGGTGGAGTGAAACATTTTTTTTGGAAATTCAATTTGTTCCAAAGCCAGAACGGCACCTTTCTAGCCCAGTAATATGCCTGTAAAATTTTATTGACCTACTCGCATGTTTGGAGGTGCCCCCAGCCCCACAAATTTGAAAAAATAGCACGATCTGGTACAAATGTGAAATTTCTAAAATTATAAAATCAAAAAACGAAGTATGAGGATTGATAAAGATGGCTAAGCTGAGTGTTAAAGTGAATTTATTTTTTTTTTGGAAACAACAACAACAAAAGTTTTTAAAGGTCAAAGTTTATATTGTGCATTTTTATACTCAGCTGTACTAGTACACAGAGTATTATAGTTTTAATCACATAACGGTGGATTGTAACAGAATGAAATAATCGAGATAGATATAGACTTATATATATCAAAATGATCAGGGTGAAAAGAGAAATCGATTGAGCCATGTCCGTCCGTCCGTCCGTCCGTCCGTCCGTCCGTCCGTCCGTCCGTCTGTCCGTCCGTCCGTCCGTCCGTCCGTCTGTAAACACTCTAACTCGCGCAAAAATTGAGATATTTTGATGAAATTTGGAACGCAAGTTGGTATCGAGACTGGGACGGTTGGTATTGAAAATGGGCGAAATCGGACCATGACCACGCCCACTTTTCCTATATAGAAAAAATCGGAAATTTGGTATCTCAGCCACTAATATAGCTAGAGTTTTAAAATTTTACCCACGTATTGAGCTCGGGCCCTTATGAAGAAATTTGATGAAGTTTTGGAAAATGGGCGGTGCCACGCCCACTTATTAAGGGTCAAACATTGAAAGTTTTATATGTCATAACTCAGAAACCGTTGAAGATATATCGATGAAATTTGGTACGCGTAATTTGCTTACATAGACAAATGTTTTGACGAAAAATTATCAAAATCGGTTTACGGCCACGCCCACTTTTATATATGTGTATTATAAAGTGACCTAATAAAACCATTTTAAGCGATATCTCTGTCAAATATAAAGATCTATCATTGAAATTTTGTCGCATGAGTCCAACTATGGACATAAAACAAAAAACACAAAAATTTTGGAATATGGGCGGTGCCACGCCCACTTATTAAGGGGCAGACATTGAAAGTTTTATGAGTCATAACTCAGAAACCGTTGAAGATATATCGATGAAATTCGGTACGCGTAATATAATTACTTAGTCAAATGTTTTGGCGAAAAATTATCAAAATCGGTTGACGGCCACGCCCACTTTTATATATAGGAAATATAAGGGGGCCTAATAAAAACATTTTAAGCGATATCTCTGTCAAATATAAAGATCAATCACTGAGATTTTGTGGCAGGAGTCCAACTATGGACATAAAACAAAAACTACAAAAATTTTGGAAAATGGGCGGTGCCACGCCCACTTATTAAGGAGCGAATATTGAAAGTTTAATAAGCCATAACTCAGAAACCGTTAAAGATATATCGATGAAATCTGGTACGCGTGATATATTTACTTAGCCAAATGTGTGGACGAAAAATTACCAAAATCGGTTGACGACCGCGCCCACTTTTATATATGTGTATTATAAAGTGACCTAATAAAACCATTTTAAGCGATATCTATGTGAAATATAAAGATAATTCATTGAAATTTTGTGACATGAGTTTTACAATAGACCGGAAACAAAAAATAAAAAAGTTTGGAAAATGGGCGTGGCACCGCCTCTTTTTAGACAAAGGGATATATGAGATTTCTTAGCCTTTAACTCGACAAATAATTGAGATATTATGACGAAACTTGGTTTATACACTTTTATAACATGTGTTAATAGACACGCAAAAATGTATTGAAATCGGTTTATGACCACGCCTACTTTTTAACAAAGATATTTCTGGAACACCCTTTTGGAATTTGTAACGTGAAGTCTTTGTAACTAAAAGTCATAGAGGGATGAAATTTTGCACTAACAATAATATTTGTATGCTTATTTGGATGATTGATATAAATTTTGAAAATGGGCGTGGCTGCGCCCTGTTTATGCAGCACTCGTTTCATATAAAATACACCCTATATCGAACAAACGCAAACAAACAATGAAAGCATACAGCTGAGTATCTAATGTTCGATTGCACTCGAACTTAGGCTTCCTTACTTGTTTAAATTGCAATTACTTAAAAACTACTGAACCGATTTCCAATATTTTTATACCATTCGATAGGTAATTCGATTCCGTTTAATTTGATATACATTTTATGTGGGTTCCATTGTACACCCCTGCGGGGGTCAAACCCCCTTTGACCCCCCTTACTTTTCATATACAAAATGTATACCAAATTAAAGGGAATCAATACCTATCGAATGGCATAAAAATATTTCAAATCGGTTCAGTATTTTTTAAGTAATTGCAATTTAAAAAATACATAATATAATCTTTGACCTTTAGTAACTTTTGTTGTTGTTGTTTCCAAAAAAAAGAAATTCACTTTAATACTCAGCTTAGCCATCTTTATCAATCCTCATACTTCGTTTTTTGATTTTATAATTTTGAAAATTTCATATTTGTACCAGGTCGTGCTTATTGCTTTCAACTTTGCGGGGCTGGGGGCAGTTCAAAACGTCATCCTATCGCCATAAAATTTTGTGGGGTTCATTAACTCGTATAAAGGCAAATTTTCATTGCTGGTACGTTCAAAAAAAGAACAAAAAAAAAATCTCCATATGATTTCACTCCACCTTAGTGTTGGCCTTTATCTGGAGAATATATCTTGAAAGTTGGAATGGAGTGAACTTTCTATTGAAGCTCTGACTTAAGCCTTTAATTTCATACCAATATTGCTCAAAAACAATAAGGGGCTAACCGGTTCCATATATTGGCCTATATATCGAGAAGGGGTTGAGTTACCGGAAATAAATCTCTAAATTGTGTAAAAAATACTATATAGTCCTTCATAAAATGAGAACGACTGGCTCGATTTCTGTAAGATTTTTTCTCGTTGTTCATATTCTCGAGAAGAAGTTTCTGGAAAATCCCTCCGGAAAAGTCGGAAAATTGGAAAAATCGAAAATCGAGTTTTTGTATGAAATTTTGTGTGAAATTATTTTTAATGAAAAAATAGAAAGTTCTCAGCGTTATATGTAGGGATAGAGGCATAGGGATAGGGATAGGTGTAGGGGTAGGGATAGGTGTAGGGATAGGGATGGGGATGGGGATGGGAATATGGATAGGGATAGGGATAGGGAAAGGGAAAGGGAAAGGGAAAGGGAAAGGGATAGGGATAGGGATAGGGATAGGGATAGGGATAGGGATAGGGATAGAGATAGAGATAGAGATAGAGATAGAGATAGAGATAGAGATAGAGATAGAGATAGAGATAGAGATAGAGATAGAGATAGAGATAGAGATAGAGATAGAGATAGAGATAGAGATAGAGATAGAGATAGAGATAGAGATAGAGATAGAGATAGAGATAGAGATAGAGATAGAGATAGAGATAGAGATAGAGATAGAGATAGAGATAGAGATAGAGATAGAGATAGAGATAAAGATAGAGATAAAGATAGAGATAAAGATAGAGATAGAGATAGAGATAGGGATAGGGATAGGGTAAGGGATAGGGAAAGGGATAGGGATAGGGATAGGGATAGGGATAGGGATAGGGATAGGGATAGGGATAGGGATAGGGATAGGGATAGGGATAGGGATAGAGATAGAGATAGAGATAAAGATAGAGATAAAGATAGAGATAAAGATAGAGATAGAGATAGGGATAGGGATAGGGATAGGGATAGGGATAGGGATAGGGATAGGGATAGAGATAGAGATAGAGATAGATATAGGGATAGGGATAGGGATAGGGATAGGGATAGGGAAAGGGAAAGGGATAGGGATAGGGATAGAGATAGAGATAGAGATAAAGATAGAGATAAAGATAGAGATAGAGATAGGGATAGGGATAGGGATAGGGATAGGGATAGGGATAGGGATAGGGATAGGGATAGGGATAGAGCTAGAGATAGAGATAGAGATAAAGATAGAGATAAAGATAGAGATAGAGATAGAGATAGGGATAGGGATAGGGATAGGGATAGGGATAGTGATAGGGAAAGGGATAGGGATAGAGATAGAGATAGAGATAGAGATAGAGATAGAGATAGAGATAGAGATAAAGATAGAGATAGAGATAGGGATAGGGATAGGGATAGGGATTTTTTCTTTCTTTGGCCTCTATACGCTAGCCGCGCTTCGCGGTTATGTATTATTAGTTCTTGATAATTTTGCATGTATTACGCTTAAGTATTGTAGATGCTTATGGTTTATACATTAATTTTGTTTAAATTTGAAATTACATGTGGTTCTTAATAATACTGTCTGCAAATGGATACAGACGTAAAAATTCATAACAAAGTTAGTACATTAGCATTCAGTGAAATAGATTTGTTAAATTAAAGAATTAAATTGTTTTAGCGTACTGAATATTTTACATATAAATAAATTAAAGGACTCGATTAGTTCCTTATGTTTGGGTAACTCCTTAATGTTGTATGGAGGTATTTGTAGCACTTCGCAAATGGTTTCGTGAACTCTTCTAATATTTTAGTACCGGGGGCACGAGTGTATTAAATGACTTACTGTTTGAAGTTCCTCCCCATTGCATGGGCATTTATCTATTTCAATTATATGAAAACGTTTCAAATAGAATTTGGAGAAGCTGTGACCTGTTAGGCATTGTGTCATTTCAAAGGAGACTCCAAGTTTTTGTGTATAGAGTGCTGCTTCTTTTGGAGAATGAAAGAAAAGTTTTGTTCCAATGCCTGTTGTTTCTTCTACATATTCTCGATGCCATGTTTCAATTGTTTCTTGCTCTATACGAGCTTTAGAATAGCTCATGGGGAACTTTGTATAATTAGGATCAATGTCCAGAATTGCTGCTTCCTTGGCTGCTGTATCTGCGAGCTCATTACCGTTAATTCCAATATGAGCTTTAACCCATGAGAAGTTTATGCAATATCTCTGCCGCAAGGAGTATAAGCTCCTATGTATTGCGGCAATCAATGGTGTTGTAGGGATAGGGATAGAGAGGGGAAATTAGGTTTGTCGCAGCGAATATATCTATATAACTTTTATTCAGAGAATTGACATTTTTAATAGCTTTACACTAGGAATAAATTTTATGCAGAACAATGTCTGTCGGGTCAGCTAGTATTGTGTAAATTCTATAGCTGATAAAAATGAACAAAAACGGACTACAAATACGGATTTTTTGAATATAGGTATCTAATCCAGCGCCACCTAGCGAGTTTTGCAAAGTCCACATGGTATAGCATGGATCGATAGAGCTGGGCGCCAGGAGTTAAAGTTTGGCAAATCTCAATTTTAGCATAGGCGGTTATAAAAGTTACACTTAGGCGGTTAGTGATCTCTCCGGCGGCTAGTTATCCGTCCAGCACATTGGCTCAGAGTTACCCAGGCTCAAAAATGTTTAAGATAGGCGCAAAATAGCCTTCTCCCATTCTCCAATAGTACAAAATTTAGAAAGGCTACTGTTACCAAACAGAAAGCGACTTTTCGCTAGCCTCATGTTTGATTACATAATTATTTGTGGAAAAGGTCTATGAGAAAAGGTTATCAAACAACCCACTACATTGGATAAAATGCTTTCATATGATTTTCTTTTGGTGCTTCAAAGGCAGATATATGTAAGTACATACAAATATTTCTTTGACTGATCACTTAGCTCCTCCTCAATCACTCATCTATACCATTAGTTTGAATAATGCCTTATTGCCAAAATCGTCTGATAAGGCCAGCTGTGACCGGTCTTTATGTTCAAGATGCTTATAAAGGTTCACTAAGGCAATAGTTCTGGAGCAGAACAGATTTATTTTAGGGTACAAAAAAATTGTTACCGGTTGTTCACTCTGATAGTCCTAATCCACGTTGGACAAAAAAAAGTTCGCTTATGTTTCAAGATGTTGAAAAGATAACGAAGGTAATACTGGTAATACTGAAGTGTATTTTTAAGAGATATTCGAAAAACTTCTTACGAAAGACAGATGGTTCTCTATGCCAGGACAATTTTCTTTAAATTTCTTCATAAAATACCTACTTCTTTTCTCTATCACACCACTTTTGCTCTCTAGAAGACCTTTTTAGGGAGAAGTTCTAATACAGCCTAGCAGCCTGTTCTGAGCATTCTTCTATAGTGGGCATGTCTGTATCTTAAAAACTATGCAATAACTATCGTCATAGCTCAAAGAAATGGATACAGAAAAGACTACCGGAATAGTTTATGAACAGAGATACAGACCTATTTCTTACCAAAGATGCTACGTATAGAAACTTTCAATATAAAAAGCCTCTATTTACGAATAATCAATTTGTCTCAAATAACTTCTTTTATTTTTTTAATTCTACTGCTACAAACAACTACGACGAGTAAATTCATTAAATATGTAGGTAAGTCAGTAAACAGACAAAGAAAAGTTTATAAATATACAAGGGAGATAACAAAAAAGGGGAAGTAAAAACAAATGACCTCAATATTGTGTTTGCAATTGAATGAAAAACTAGCTCATTATTGGCAGTGCGCGGTGCTTGTTTGTACAGCAAATAAAAACAGTAAGATGCAGAAAACAAAAACAAAAACGAAAACAAAAAAATAATGATAGCAAAATAAACAAGAAATAAAAACAAAAACAGCAGCAACAAAAACAACAGCAACAAAAACAACAAGCAACAGCAACGAAAACGACATCAAGCAACTTATGAACGCTGTATCTACATTGTAAGGATTTGCAGCAAAAAAAGAAAACTTTCACAAACAACGAACTCGAATGCAAGCAGACAGAAAAAAAGGGGGAAAAAGAATGAAAGTAAATAAACGAAGCTTTTTGCTGCCACCTTCACTTCTGCTGCCGCTGTTTTTTTTTATGTTTTTATGGCGCGCCATAAAAAGCAACGCCGTAAAAATTACGTTGAACTATTTTTCTAAGTTAACTCTGTTTTTTAGTAATAACCGTAAATGGAATAGAAATACAAAACAAAAAATTGCATACGCAAAAAAAAAGAAGAGAAACAAGAAACAAGAACAAGGAAATTTTTTATCTACTATCAAGAATTGGCTGAAATAAAGAGTTGAATGAGTGAGTGAATGAATAAGGAGTTAACTGGGCGAAAAATATAATAATTTTATGTGTAGTAGACTTAAAAAAATTATAAGCTAAGGCAAATGATATTTTGTTTGTTTTGAAATGGATGATTGAATATTGCAATTTTTTGAGACGCTCGTAAAAAGCCAAATACATTTTTTTTTCTTGGGAAAAAGGGCCTTTACGGCATTTATAAAAATTATAATACTAAAAACGAAAAGATGAATGAAATTTTTTCGTTTTTGATTGAGGTTATGTTAATTGGAAATATATTACTAATAGCGTTTTCGATTCTGAACCAAAATGCTGCATTATTACAAGGCAACATTATCAACATGCGCCCTGAGCCCTAAGAAAATGTTGCACTTTTCATGTGATGTATGAAACAAAAATAATGCAACCCCTTGGTCATATTAAGGGCAGAAAATGCTGCCCTGTGGTCGGGCGGAGGGCGACATTTTTGTCAATAGAACAAGCAACCCTGAAAAAATGTGTGGAATCTATGTGGAATAGAACAAACAAATTTGACAGCCCGATAAAAATGCAGAATAAGTGCGACATTTTTGCCAGAATCGAAAACGCCATTAGTAACTTGGTTAGGATGGAAATTGGGTTAGTTAAAAGCAAAGAGAGATGGACGAAGATAGATATACATAGGCGAGCAGCGATAGGCAGATACTGAGATAGAAAAGAAGAAACTAAGCTACTGAGAACCATGAAGAGAAAACCTTCGTGGAAATGATGAGATGATGATATTTACTTAGAAAATATTTTTAAGACTAAGAATTTATTGGATAAAAATAAGTCTATACTAAAAAGAATGAAATAAGTTTCAGCTAGAAAAAAAACTCTTCTTCTTCTTCTTGATTGGCGCTTAACCGTCTAGACGATTCTGACCGAGTCCAACAGAGCGCGCCACTTACTTTGGTTTTGTGCATCATGGCGCCAGTTGGGAAGACCTAGGGAGGCAGCATCGCTGTCCACCTGATTTTGCCGACGCAGTGGAGGTCCCCCTTTTCTTTTGCGTTCAGCGGCTTACGATAGAAATACTTTCTTGGCCGGAGCGCCTGCCCAACGCAGCCGCTGGGTCTTTATTCGCTGAACAATGTCGATGTTTGTGTAAAGCTCGTACAGCTCATCGTTAAATCTCCGTCGATACTCGACCACGCCAACGCGCAAAGGTCCATAAATCTTCCGAAGAACTTTTCTCTCGAATACTCCAAGCGCCATCTCATTTGATTTTGACATTGTCCATGCTTCTGCGCCGTACATGAGGACTGAAACGATGGGCGTCCTGTAGAGTGTGATTTTGGTTCGTCGAGAGAGGACTTTAATTTTCAATTGCCTACTTAGTCCAAAGTAGCATTTATTGGCAAGAATGATTCTTCATTGGATATCCGTGCTGACATCATTCTTGGTGTTAATGCTGGTTCCCAAATAGACAAAGTCCTTAACAGTTTCGAATTTGTAGCTGTCAACAGAGACGTGGCTGCCAAGGCGTGCTGTTTCTTTGTGTGATGATAGAAGGTACTTCGTCTTGTCCTCGTTAACCACCAAACCCATTTTCTTAGCCTCCTTATCCAGCTTGGAGAAGGCAGAACATAAGGCGCGAGTGTTAGTGCCAATGATGTCGATATCATCGGCGTACGCCAGCAGTTGCACACTCTTGTGGTATAAGATGCTTCCTGCACAGTGGAGTTCTGCAGCTCGTAATATCTTTTCCAGCATCAAATTGAGGAAGTAACACGAAAGGGTGTCACCTAGTCTGAAACCTCGTTTGGTCTCGAACGGTTCGGGGAGGTCTTTACCAATTCTGACGGAGCCGGTGGTGTTAGTCAACGTCATTTGGCATAGCCAGTTTTGCAGGGAAACCAAATTCAGACATTGCGACATATAGGAAATTCCTATTCGTGCTATCAAAAGCGGCTTTAAAATCGACAAAAGACATGGTGTGCGTCGGTTACTTTTTCATGGGGTTTTCCAGTATTTAGAAAGAAACTCTAGCCGTTAAAAATTAAATACGAGATAAAGGAGTGGCAACTAGGCCTTGATATTTAAAAAGCAGATTATCAAAAGAAACACCAAAGATTAAGTGAGAAGAGGAAGAAAAAGGAAAAAAATAAAAAGAACAAACTGTGTTGTGGAACAAATTTCCATCTTCCGTTGTCAAGTTTGAACGAAGAAATATATTTAAGATGGCACATCGCTGAAACCGGTTTATATCAAACTTGACAAGCGATAAGGGAAATTCGTTCCACAATATCCTGTCGGAAAACCAGCAACAAAAAAGAAATAAAAGAGCAAGCAGTACAAGAAGCGGAAGAAATAAAAATTTAAGTAGAATTAAGTGGAAAACAAAGAAAGAAAAACAAAAAAAAAAAACTAAAAAAGTGAAAAAGCAGAAGAAAAAAGAAAGTTGGGGGAAGTTTCTGAACGTTATCCGTCGAACACTTTTTTGATGATGAGCTAAAGTAAGACAGGTGACAATTTTATCTTTAACTTGTATAACTTTTGGGTTGAGCTCGAAACAGACAATGTAAAATGTCCTATAAAATGAATAAGAAAAGTCAGATTGCGATGAGAGCTCTACCTTGAACCAAAATTGCTTAGTACCAATAAGTAAAAAGAAATGAAAAAAAAATGACAAGGGATGACGGAAAGTCGTTCCGCAATACATCATATTCGTACCCTGTCGGAAAAATAAGCAACCAAAAAGTATAAAAAAAAAAAAATAAAATAAAAAAAGTGTTTAAGAAAAGTGGTAATGGAATATTTTTTATTTTGTAATGACTGTTAAATTTTTGTGTAAAGATTTACTCACTAGCGTAGACTTTTAAGCAATTTATATTAAAACGTGTCGAGAAAACCTACAGTGAACAATTTTATAGAACATTTTAATCAACCCCCCAAATCACATGTATGTATGTACATATATCAGTTGGACTACCTTAAAAGGCTTCAAAGATCCACCTCGTGATAGAACTAATGGTTTACATATTTTAGCAGATTATTATTTGTGTAACTGTACTATTATGTGGCCGCTGTGGTGCAGTGGGTAGAGTGCTCGCCTGCTATGTAAGAGGTCTCGGGTTCAAATCACGGTCCGAGCCAAACACCAAAACAATTTTTCTAATTAGTAAAAATCCAATTATTGGGTTTTTTAAGAGCAGCGGTCACCTCTCGGCAGTGGGCGGCATACCCTCCGAGTGTATTTCTGCCATGAAAAAGCTTCTCACAAAAAATGCATTCGCCGTTCGGAGCCGGCATAAAACTGTAGGTCCACCCAATTATGTAGTAGGAAAAACAAAAAGGAGCACACCTCGAATTGGGAGAGAAGCTCGGCCATAAAACTCGTCAGAGTTATAATAGCGCCATTGTATTATATTATATTACTATTATTACATGAACATTGTATTTAGCTGCAATTTATTTTTTTTTTATTCCAGAAGCACTCAGTCATAAAGTTAACACTGTGTGCTTGGCAAACGGAAATAATTGCTGTACGTACATAAGTAAGGTAAGTAACTACTTTTTCACTAAATATGTGTTAATTACTTCCACAATTTATAAACTCAATTGCAACACTTTGAGCACAAAATTGCTTGGCAAATACTCGTAAACAGAAATAGACAAAATGCGAATGCGAGGAGACACAAGAGCCGAAGGTACCCACTCGCACTTAAAGGCATGTAAACACTTGCAACGTGAAGATGCAAACAGAAACACTAGCACGTTCATTGCTCTCGTTCATCCTTTTTTCGCCGCTCCCCACCGCATTTGCCCACTGCAAACAGCACATAATGCCACTTTCATCCAGCCAGCCAGCTAGTCAGTCAGTTAGTCAGCCCTTTTTAACACTGGGCGTTGTTGGCAATTTGAGACGCATTGACCCATTTAAATACTGCATAGAAAGCTGCGCACTCATTTGGAAATATCTGCATTAACTTGTATTTGACAGTTTGTAGAGAATTTCACTGTTCTGTGCGTATGTGTGTGTGTGTGTTATCCTTGTGTTCTCGCCCATCTGCTCCTCCATTTAATCAATGCTAAATAATTTAATTTCTTATCGCTTCTTCTCCGCCTTCTACTTTGCTTGTTTTGCTTAAGTTTTTTACTTTTTTTGTCTTGTGTGTTTATTTATTGCTTTTTGCTTTTGTTGTTCTTTTATTGTGCTGTCAAGCGAAGAATTTAATTTGTCACCTTGATTGCTGAGCGTTTAATTGCTGTGCGTTGCCGCATGGCAGCACGCAAAACGAAATCTTTTTCTGCTTGCCTTGCTCATTAATTTATGTAATTTTTTTTATCATTCGTACATAAATATTCATTTTTCATAAATTTTCTCACGTATTTTTCTAACGGCTCATACTTACTGGCTGCTAAAATTTATGTTCTAATTATTTATTTGTTGTATAAAAATATACCCCATTGCGGTGTGTGCGTGTGTGTATAGAAGAACAAGCGAGGCTGCTAACTGGTACTCGTAACTGGAGCTTGTAACTGGACTGGATGGCATAAAATGACAACCAAGCTCGAATTTCCAATTTCAAAAATGCTAAATTGAAATGATCTTAATAACTTTTCGATATCGAGATTACAAAATATCAATTAATTAATTCGAAAATTTTTATAATGTTCGAAAGTAAAAAATGTGTACACTTATGTAACTGAAGTCGGTTGGCCCATTTTTTCGCCTTCGAATATTTCGAAAATTATTTAAATTTGCAAAAATATCGAAATTAAGGGCTGAAGTGGAATCGATCGAATACAATCAATGTCGGAAAAATAAGAAAATAATGTCGAAAAAACAAAAAGCAATTTCGAAAAAACAATATTTCTTGAATTATACACAGCTTGGGTTTTAATATAGAAAATTTAAAATTTCTTTTCGATTTCGAAAATACAAACAACGTCGAAAAAATAAGAAAATAATGTCGTAAAAACAAAAAATGAAAAGAGACACACAGTTTGCTTTTCGACGTCGAAAATTTTACAATATTTTTTTTCGATTTCGAAAATACAAAGAATTTTGCAAATGGTAACAACATCGAAAAATAAGAAAACTATGTCCAAACAACTGAAATAAATTTCGAAAAAAAAACAAAATATTTCTTGAAAATATAGACAGTTTTCTTTTCCATATCGAATATGTAAAAATTTTTTTTCGATTTCGAAAATACAAAGATTTCGGAAATACTAACAACGTCGAAAAAAATAAGAAAATAATGTCGAAAAAACAAAAACAAATTTCGAAAAAACAAAAATATTTCTTGAAAAGATACACACAGATTGGTTTTCAAAATCGAAAATTTTAAAATTTTTTTCCGATTTCGAAAATATAAAGAACTTCAAAACTACAAAGAATGCTGAAAAAATAAGACAACAGTGTCGAAAAAACATAAACCAGTTTCGAAAAAAATAAAAATGATTCACACAGTTTAATTTTCGATATCGAAAATTTCACAAATTTTTTATCGATTTCGAAAATACAAGGAATTTCGAAAAACAAAAAACGAAAATCTATTTCGCAAAAAAAATCGACTTCCAAAAAAAAAACATAATCCTTTCTTTCCAAGACAGTTTGATTTTCAATATCGAAAATTTTACGGAATCTGGCAGGTCCATTGTAAGACATTAGCAAATCACATTTCTTTCATTGAGCAGCCGGGTATAGATTTTTGGAGTGCTCAACCAGAAATATTTTTATTTCTGTTCTGGTTGCTTCCTGTTCATTATTGTTTTTATCTTCTTATTCCCGTCCTTTAATTTTTTCTTTATTTTTTCTTTATTTTCTTCTGCTCACAGCACCGATTTAATTATTATATGTATGTATGAGTATATGTATTTATGTAGATTTGTGTGCCTTCTTTTGGCACCTATCTCTCTATACTTTATAAACTGTTCTTAGGCGACGAACAGTGCACCGATTCAATACAAACGATGAAAAAATAGAAGCAGTATTAAAATTTTTTTGAAATTGTACCCGGTTTTTCTGTACCGGTTATCAATTCTAAAAAAACAAACGAGATTTATTTTATTTTTTGTATTGTAAAGTAAGACATACCTATTTACCTATATATACTCTATTTTTTTTTACAAACTTTTTGTGCTGTCCAGCTGTGTAACGGAAATATTAATGCCAAGACTCTCTGTTTTAGTATTTGTATGTGTATGTATTTTTGTCATTGATTGCAGCACTGTGCGACGTGTGTCTCTACTCTTTTCTTGAGCTTGTTTTGCTGTATTTTTTTTTTTTGCTTTTGTTACTTTTGCTTGCCCTTCGCATCTGTTTCCTTGCCCTTTAAGTCTGTTTAAGGCTTTTTTGTTCTTTTTGTTGGATGTCAAAGTCATTTGCATTATCGCTTAATTTGACGCTTTTTCCGGATATTAACAAAAATTATTCTCCTTGCTTTTGCCACTTATTTAGCGTACGTGCTTTGCTTTTGAGTTCATAATTTTACTTAATTAATTACTGACATAATAAAAGAAAAATTGAGGCACTTACTAACAAAAAAAGAAAAATAAGAAAGCATATTTACTAAAAAAAATAGCGACTTAAAATAAATAAATTTATACGAAACGGAATTTAAGATGTAATGAAAGAATTTCTGCATACTTTTTTATGATACAAGAAGATTTTCTAAGCAAAAGGTTAGAACAGATTTTTAAAGGCTTTTTTACATGATGTATTGTGGAAGAAACTTTCGTCATCCCTTGTCAAGTTTGATTTGATTATAAACCGGTTTGGGCGATGTGCCATCCACAGTCTTGTTTCGCTATATTTTTTACACTGTTGCAGTGAAAATTGAACGTGTTTCAGTTAAAACTAGGCAAGTTAATAGATCTTAACGTAAGTCATGTGGTCCAACCAAAACTGCTAATGGTGAAGCTCTACGTTTTCCTGAAATGCTCACATTTATGATGAAATCTTTGTACGCGAAACTCAAGCGTACGGGTAGTGGTCATGTTTATAGACCCACTATCGTTCTTTGGCGACTCCTTCGGTCCTATCTATGTATTTATGTACTGCAAAGATGGACGACTTCTAGCCAGTTGAGTAGTAAAAGTTGTGCAGAGGCTATAAATATGGATTTGTATGAATAAAATAATCCATTAAAATAATAGCATAAAGTGATCTCGTGAGTATCGCTAGTAGTGAACAGAGGTATGTGTTGAAGCTCGTTGAGGCCCCGAATATCGACCAGTGGAGAGTTTTCGGCAGTAGCTTAGAAAAAGCGGATATCAGCGAGGCCTCCAGACATGCACTAAAAGCAACAACCTCAGAATTTTTAGTATATTTTGCACTCAACCTCTTCAGGCTCTGGAAACAGAAATTCAGCACGAATTATGATCACAAGACTATACGAGATAGAAACAACGGAGTCGATTAGCGTTTATTTTCATTACTAATGCAACGTGAAGACCAGCCCTAATAGCTCAATCATAAGGAAGTTTTGAATATTTCAGCAATCAGGCTTAGGTTTCACAAACTATAGTTAAGTTTAGCTTTAGTCACTACTTAAGCTTGTCGAGATACTGTGCTAACTTTTCGGTTTCACCAACTAGTCTAACTAAAAAGTTTTGCACGCAGCAACACTGCCAGCTATTTTGCCAAATAGTGGTTTGTTTTTATTTGTTTTGGTTGCTGCATTTGCTGTTTTGGTTGTTGAATTTGCTCTTTTGGTTGTTGAATTTGCTGTTTTGGTTGTTGAAATTGCTCTTTTGGTATGGAATTTGCTCTTTTGGTTGTTGAATTTGCTCTTTTGGTTGTTGAATTTGCTCTTTTGGTTGTTGAATTTGCTTAAGAAACTCAAATTCTTAGCTTACTTTTAATCAAGACAAAAGCTCACTAACTTGTGACTAAGTTGAGAACGAGTGGTTAAACCGACTACTACATCCAAATTGCGACTAAACTAAGCTAAGTATAGTTGGTGAAAGCGGGCCTATAACTTGGTCTGAAATGAAATGTTTTTGCATAACCAACTCTCCATTTCGAACAATCTTATTATCCAGTTTGATATCTAAGCAAATTTCTTAACCAACATGCTGAAGAGACAACCCAGAAACAGAAACTTAAACGAAGGTTTGAATTAATAATCCGTTCCGATATACCAAGTATACTCTGAAAAAAATACCCGTAGTTAAACCAACAACTTTCCGCTGTTGAATCTCCGTCTTTGATTCAACAACAAAAGTATTTGTTTTTACAGCAAAGTTTTTGATCCAACAATTGATTCAAAGACGGGCGCTCTTGTTTCAAAAACTTGCTTGCTTTTAAAAAATTTTTGTGAGAAAACATTTTTTGTGAGAAAACCAACAAAAAAAAAAAAATAATGATGAAGAGAAGATGAAGAGAAAAATCCAAACAAAAGTTTATTTTTAGCAACAATTTTCTCCCCGTTGTTGATTTAAAGGCAAAAGTATTTGACCCAACAGTTTCCGTTGTAAACAAAACTAATGAGAACAAATTGTTTTAAATATTGTTTTTACAATGATTCAAATAATTCATGGATTCCTTTTTAGGAAATGGAAGTATAAATAGGTTACTACAATTCAATATAATGTTGAATATTCTACTATGTGATGATTGGATAGAATTTCAGGTTGCTGTCATGGTTCGAATCCTGAGGAGAATATAAAATAAAGAAGAAAAAGCAGAATAAGAAATAAAGATAGCAACCAGTGAATGATAAGAAGGAGAACAAGCGGAGGCTACATATTTGCAGTTGGGACCCGGGTGGAGAGAAGATGAAGAGTATAATGCAAACAAAAATTAATTTTTAGGTGAAAATTTTTTCCGACAATCTCCATTATTGACTTAAATCAACAACGCTCGCACCTTTGAAACAACAACGGAGCGTTGTTGGGCACATTTCAACTGCGCAAAGTAGTTGATTTAACAGCGAAAGTCTTTAGATTTACAACGTTTTTTTTCAGAGTATATACTCGTATTATGTTGGTACAATATGTATGGAATAAGAAAAGATGTAGTGTATATACTTACCAAGGTTATATCCCTGCAAAATACTTGGACCTAAAGATCTTAAAAGCTAATATTTCACTGTTGAAGCGCTTTGCCTGCTCATTTCCTTCTACTTCGTCATACACACAGGAAGCCAGAGGTTTGATGTTAGGAATCTTAAAATTGTTATGTCTCCGGAAAAGTGCAGTCTTTATCTCATTATAAGATATTGCTTTTATACAATTATTTCAGCTGCCTTTTATAATCAAAAGCATAAAAAGTCAAAAAGTCAAATGATATAATCCCAAAAAAAAGAATAAGCTTCCATTCAACGAAATTCAAAGCAATGCATTTTAACTAAAAAATGAAACTTTTTTTCTCGCCAAAAAAGTCGCAGACATACAAAATCAAGCTCTTACAGGGTATGACCGTACACGGCACGATAAAAGCAACAAAAAACACAAAACAATCTCAGCGACAGCGACAGGGCAATAGCTAAAATCGCAAAACTTTTAACCCCACAGACCTCCAAAAAATATGTTCAGCATGACAGTTTTTTGGCGCAACTTTTTTATAAGTATGTAGTAGGCTGGGGAGTCTACGTTTTAGGGAATAACTCTTAAATTTTTGCAGCTAAAATTCTGAAATTTTTTATTTGAATTACTTATTGTACACAAAGCGCGATCGGCGAAAATCATCGGTATCAAATGACTAAAACATAGAGAACCCATACCGCGATTTTGGGCCAAGGAAAAAAGAGCGCATTCTAGTTTTCCTATACCGCAAGATAAATTAATATTTTAAAATACTGTTCATATATTGAATTGACTTATCTTTAAGAAGTTTGCAAAAAAAAAAAATAAGATGTATTGTACACAACAAGAGAAAAACCCGCGTGTAGCACAGTACACGTGATAGAAGTTAACTTCTTATATCAATTTATATTCGCTCGAAAGCAACAAGTAACAAGTTTCATATATCATATGAGAAACGAATTTGCAAATACATCCCTGCAAAAAATGCGATTAATCCGGGACGTCTCCGGGATCAATCGCAAGGGAAAATGCGACTAATACAATTTTACATCTCTTTATATGTAGCGAATTGATCGCATTTTTTCGAGAATGTCCTTTGAAGAGGCTAATTGTTCGATTTGTATACCAGAACGGGTACAAATGTAGATCAATCGCTTTCACCCAATTCTGAAAATGTCTAAAAATTATAAATCGTTTTATATATTAGAAGAGTTTATTCGATTAGACTTCAATTTGTAAATTAAAAAAAAAAAATAAGTATTTCCTCCAAATATTTAAAGTTTTGAGAATGCATTATGCGAGTGTAAAAGATATGTGAGGCATTTTTCAAAGTTGTTAGCCAAGGCTATTTTTTATAAAAATCTTTAAAAATTATTAATGTTCATGCCTATTTAAATAAATATTATACAATAAGTTTTACTTTTGTAATGAAATATATTCAATAAATTAAAATATTTTAAATAGTCAGTTTGAGTTTATAATCATAATTGATTTTTCAATGGATATTTTTGATAAAATTTTGCAAAATTATTATTCATGATTGTTATTAAAAGAAAGCGTGTTCGATTAATTTTACCTATTGTTTTTTTTTAATACATACATACATTGAATATTTTTGTAAAATTTCTACATATAATCAATCTAGATTTATACCCGTTCGGGAACAATTGGTCTACAATTAGTCTACATTTATACTCGTTCGGGAACAATCGGGCACTAATTGTGGACCGATTGTTCCGGAAAGAAATCAATCTGGGACAAATCTACGTATATCGGGCTTAATCGCACATTTTTTTGCAGGGATATTACAATGAAAACTATCGCATGTACATACATACATGTGGTTGTGTGTTTTTGTTTGTATAAATTCTATTTATAGAAAAGGTGATGCTTGTTCTTGTTATTAGATTTTGTTTATCGGCAAGCTCATCCGATTGGTTTTTATATTGGTTTTGATCGTTTTTATTTGAATAATTAACTAGTATGTAATACCCGATATTCGGGTGGCACTTTTATTTAATAAAAAATGACAAAGAAAAAAGTTGTGTCAAACGGTGTACTCTAATTTCTTCTTGTGTTATTAACATTCTCACCTCGCTTATTTCATCACAGCGCTGTCCTGGTTAGAATTTCTTATGTACTTACACGTATACATATGTACATACATACATTTACATACAAATCCCCAAAAGAATTTAAAATAAAAATATGTATTAGTAAAAAATACCGATTTTAAATATTTTTTGACATACTGAGCACCTAATGCTTTTCCTTAGGGTAATAGGTACTTATATTTTCGTTCATCGTTTTGTTTTTATATTAAATTATTTCTCAGTTTTTAGTGCGATTTTAAGATTAAAGCGTGCTTTTTAGTTGTTTTAAGCTATTATTTATTATTAAAATAAAAAAAAAAAAAAATAAAAAAAAAAATAAAAAAAAAATTAAAAAAAAAAATCAGTCGCCTGGCTTGATTCGAACCCACCTCCCCTCGCTTCTAGACCAGACGCAAAACCTCTGCGCCACCACACCACTTGCGTGGGCTATGTCAAACGCCGCACTTAAACTGAACTAACAAAACGGGTGTTTGCTTTCATTGTAATATGTACATATGTATGTATTTGCAAATATCAAACTTGTTACTTGTTGCTTTCAATAGGTGAGTGAGTTGTACTTGTTAGTTCAATTTAAGTACAGCATTTGACATACTCAACGCAAGTGGTGTGGAGGCGCAGAGATTTTGCGTCTGGTCTGGAAGCGAGGGGTTGTGAGTTCGAACCGCGCGAGATATCAAGGTTGATTTTTTAAAAATTAAAAATCAACTAAAATGGCTGCTATTTCCGGGGGCAACTTCCGTTGCATCAAATTTCACTCTCCATAAAAACTCTGTATCGCCGCCTAAGAAGTTAACTTCAATAATAGCGAAAATATTCGATTTTGGGCATTCAGCCTCCATAACCGGAAATCAGGCTATATCTCGAAAACGGATCATCCGATTTTAATTCGGATTTCATATCTGGATTCAGCACAAAATTCTGCTTCAATTCGATGTGCATATTGGCCTGGCTATTTTTTTGCCGATTTTTGCCCAATTTTTATTTTCAAAAATTCGTATTGGTTCATAAAAACCAAATTCCGGAACATCAAAATTAATTTTAGACAAATTTCGTGGAGGAGTTTTCTACTCAGAAAAATGAGAGGAATCCAAATTTCGATAGCGTGATATAGGTTAGTAAATCGCCCCACCCTAGTATGTAGGCACTGTATTCGTTGCGCATACGAAAACTGACAAAGTTTGTGGAAATAAAAAGAAAATAATAATATTTTTTTTTCAACTTCACTGCTTATTTGTTTAATATTATGAGTAGTTTTTTTCAGTATTTCTTTAGTTACATAGTTTTGTTTTTCATTTGTTTTTAATTTTTTTTCCATTTTTCTTTTTTTTTCACTTTTTAATTTTTTTATTTCATTTTCTTTAATAAATTTCATTTCATAGTTTCTCTCATATTACACAAATTTTGTAAATCTTCTTTTGCTACTTTTCGCATTCGCTGCTGCTCACGCTGAGTTGGTTTGAAAAGCGCCAAAAAGAAAATGTTATTCGCATTTCTTAATTAGCTGTGTATACAAGGACCAAGCAGCAGAAGCAAAGCAAAAATTAAATTGCAATTTTTGTGTAAAAGTTTTTTGCATTAATTTACGAAGTATATTATAGTTTTTTTTTTCTTTTAATGAAATGAGATTTTCACAATTATTTTAACATTCTTTCTTAATAATATGCATTAAAAGTTGCTTTCTTTGCTCGGCTAAAGTTCTAAGTACTTACTTGTTTTTTGTTATATGGATTTCTCTCTTTTTCTGATAAAGAAAAATGGTATGATATTCTTAATAATGACATTGTTGCACTACTAATGCACGTCTATAGCAACAGTCAGCAGCTTTCCGAAGCCACTCAAGCATACATTGCCGTACATTCTTTGGTGATATACCGATGCTTTAATTGCAACAATCTCACGAGATGCATATATTGTGGTAATAACTTATTCTTATAACAGTTCGGCAACTCAACAGAAACAGCCCAACTAAACCCTTTCGAATTCAAAGTCAACTCTCATAGCGAGCACAGTAATTACGGAAACTTTATATTTATAGCAAAGACCTGAGGCATTCGAGCCTGCTTAATGTTCTATTTTGTGAAATTTTTTTCTGAATAATTTTTTTTTCGTGAATAATCTTTTTATGAATAAATTTTCAATGACTAGGTAATATTTTTCAATCTATTCATTATGTAGCCCAATTGAGACCAGTTGCTTTTGAAAAAAAAATTTGTGAATAATTTAAAAATAATTTTTTTTAAATATTTTTGTGAATAATTTTTCTTAGAAAATTTTTTATAAAAAACTTTGGTCATTAATTTTTTGTGAATATTTCTTTTGAAAAATCTTCAATGAGTAAATAAGTTTTTTGTTTTATATGAGCTATTGTGAATATTTTATTTTTTTGTAAAATTTTATAAATAGTTTTTGTTTATATTTTTTTTGCAAAATCTTTAAATTGCAATTTCATTAATCATTGCGAATAATTTCTTCTCTTAAATCTTTTATGTGGTAATTTTATTTTTGTGAAACTTTTTGATGAATAGTTTATTGTGAATATATTTTTTTAAATCTTTATTGAGCAATTTTTGAGTGAATTATTATTTAGCAATCCTCATTGATATGTATCGTTGTGAATAATTCTTCTTTTGAAATTTTTTGTGAATAAATTTTTTGTGATTTTTTTTTCTTTTTTGCAAAATCTTTAGTGAGTAATTTTTTTGTGAATAATTATATTTAGCGATCCTGACTGATGAATCATTGTGAATATTTTTTTTAAATTTTTGTGAATAATTTTTTTGTGCATTTTGTGTTTATTTGTTTTTTTCAAAATCTTTAATTTTTAATTTTTTTATGAATTAATATTTATAGTGATCTCCATTGAAAGAATCATTGTGAATAATTTTTTTAAATAAATTTTTTGTGAATAATATCGAGCAGTGAAATTTTTTATGAATAAATTTCTTGTGAATAATTTTTTGTGTACATACATTTTTTGTGAATATTTTTTTTTTGTGCATAGGTAAGTTTTTTTTTGCAAAATCTTTAATGAGCAATTTTTTGTGATTAAATATTTTTAGCAACACTGATTGTGAATAAAATTTTGATCGAGCACTGAAATATTGTACGAATAAATTTCTTGTGAATAATGTTTTGTGTGCATAAATTTTTTATGAATATTTTTTTTGTGCATAGGTATCTCTTTTTTGCAAAATCTTTAATGAGCTATTTTTTTGTGAATAAATATTTTTAGCAATTCTCATTGTGAATAACATTTTTATGAATCAATTTTTGGTGAATAATTTTGAACAATGAATTAATTTTTTTTATATAAATAAAGAAATTAGTTACTATGCTTGCCTACCTGTTGTTGTTTATGTTGTTGTAGCCAGCAAGATACTCCCCGAAGGTTTTGGGGAGTGTAGGGGAAGTAACAGCCCTTTGCCGGATAGATCCGGTACACTCGGGTACTAGTCCCTTCTGACACTATCCCGACTATCGTGAGAACGACTTTTTGCCATCATCAACCTTCTTCTAGGCCGGTGTATTTTAGTCGCTTTTTACGGCAGGCATTCCTTACCACGGGTGTATTATAGGGGGCTTATACCCGCTGGGCCGGCTTTGCTACCTAATTCAGTTCAGTTGCTTCTGTTTCCTATTTTTATTGAAGAGGATAGATAAATATTATTCGTATACAAACAATTATAGTTAATGCCTCACTGACAGCCGATAATTACTGTTTACAACAGAGCACTAGGGCTTTGATTGTCATTATTCTTAATACAAATTATTTACACAGAAATGGAATGATGATCGATGAGGTTTTTAGGCTCTAAATTAAAAATTATTAAATTATAAACAAAGGCAGCTGTGTGAAAAAAAAGATAATACAGAGAGAAGCTTGAAAACAAATTAAGTTTTTTTAAAGCATGAGGAAAAGGCATTTTTATATACTTACAAATACATAAGCATAAACCCAGTAAGCATTGGGTTTGGTGAACGATTCAAAAATGGGCGGAAAGTGAAAGGCATTCTCAATAGATTTATCGATTAAAGATACAGAAGATAGCAAAATGTAGAGTACGTTTTTTTATTTCTTTTTTGGTTTATCTTTCCGACGGGGCAGGTCTTTGATTCTATTGTTTATGAGATCGTTCTCAGTTAGATATTTGGCAAGGAAAATCGTTCCACAATACATTTCATATTGACATTCACAGCTATCGAAGGCCATTTGTGTGCTCAAGCTCTCCTTAATGTTCGTTGGGTGGTTACCACGCCAACTTTTTGCGCCTTTTTTATGTAGGTTTTCTTTTTCTTTTTTGCTGTCCAATTTTAGTCCAGGTCATGACATAATAATGAATCAATTTTTAATGCCTTTGCACATTGATTGATTATGTGGACAGCTGAAAAGAGTTTGCGCGTAATTTTATTAATTTGCTTGTTTAATATGATACACATAGGTCTACGAGTTGGTTGCATGAGGAGCAAGGCAATGTGAGGCTTTAATTGAAAAATTGCATTGCTTCTACATGAAATTTAAGGGAAATGTATTAGGTAAGGGAAAACTTAGCTCAAATAAATAAAAAGTTTGTGACTAGCCAAATCACTTTGCCATTGCAACCATGACGCTTGGAAACATTCTTACGGGTACTTTTTTTGTGAAGAGAATATCGCGATCGTTATTGCTTGAATCATTGTGAATAAGATGGCGCATGTTAGCAGAAACCGGCTTGTCTCCAAACAAAACTTGACAAGCGATGACGGAAAATCGTTCCACAATACATCATTGTGAATAATTTTTTTTGTGAAATTTTATGAATAAATTTTATGAATAAATTTTGTGTGAGTTAGTATTTTTGTGAAAATTTTTGATGTAGATACATTTTGTGAATATTTTTTTTGAAACCCTTAAGTTTTAATTTTTTTGGGAATTAATATTTTTGAGCGATCCTCATTGATTTGTACATTGTTAGTAATTTTTTTTTCCAAAATTTTTATTGAGTATATTTTTTTTTTGTTCATAAATTTTGATAAATTTTTTTTTGAAAATTCTTCAGTGCATATTTTTTTATGGATAAATATTTTAGAAACATTGTGATTTTTTTTAATTTTATGAATAAATTTTTTGTGAATAATTTTTTTTTGTGCATACATTTTGTGAATATTTTTTTTTTAAATCCTTAAGATTTAATTTTTTTGCGAATTAAAATTTTTGTGCGATCCTCATTGATTTGTACATTGCGAGTAATTTTTTTTTCTAAAATTTTGATTGAGTACATTTTTTTTGTCCATAAATTGTGATAAAATTTTTTTTTTGAAAATTCTTCAGTGCATATTTTTTTATGGATAAATATTTTAGAATCATTGTAATTTTTTTTAATTTTATGAATACATTTTTTGTGAATAATTTTTGTGAATATTTTATTTTCTGAAACAATGGGTATTTTTTGTGAATTATATTTCATTGATGTGAATCATTGCGAATATTTTTTTGTGAAATTTTATGAGTACATTTGTTGTGAATAATTTTTTTTATATACTTTTTTTTTTAAAATTAATTATTTTAGCGATTCTCATTTATTTGTATCATTGTAATTATCTCTTCTAAAATTTTGATTGAATCAATTTTTTGTGAATATTCCTTTTTTGCCCATAAATTTTATTAATATTTTTTTTGCAAAATCTTCAGTATTTTTTTTAGCAATCTTCTTTGATATTGTTGAAAAATAAGTTGAATTATCCAGTGTACATTTTGACATTCCTATTTGCATTGTTTTTTGCTTTTTATATTTGCCTACTTTATCTTATCTTACATCTTATTTCCGATTTTATACTTTAAGTCTTGTAATAAACTTCAACTTGAAACCACGCGTTTTATTTTCTCTGCTCATCTTTTTCCTACATAAGATTATGGGCCCAGCCCACAAGTGAAAAATAGTGAAAAATGAGTGCGACCGTCGAAATTGACAAACTAGATAAATTAAACAATGAAAACTATGACATCTGGAGCGTCCAGATGCGTAGCGTGTTAATCACAATGGAATTGTGGGGTTATGTCAGTGGACAGATAGTGAAAGATATGAAGAATGAGGCCGAATCAAAAAAGTTCGAACTAAAAGATGAAAAGCGCTTGCCTGCATCATTTTAAATGTGAAACCAACACAACTAACTCATATTAGAGCCTGCCAAACGTCAAAACAGGCGTGGGATAAATTGCATCAAATCCACGTGCCAAGTGGACCACTCCGAAAAGTGTCACTTTATAAAAAGCTCATAAATTTGAGAAAAAATGACTGCGAGAGCATGTCAGTTTATATAAACAGCTTTTCGGATATAATAGATAAACTCAGTGAAGTAGGCATAGAGCTTGGAGATGAGTTGAAGTCAATTCTCTTGCTCTCAAGCATGCCTGCTTCATTCGAAAATTTTGTAGTAGCAATCGAGACTCGCGATGAATTACCGAAATTCGATATTATCAAAGTAAAGCTCATAGAAGAAAGCTCGCGAAAAGAACAACACGATGAACGTGATGCAGTTTACGGTTTGCAAACAAAACCAAATGAACGTGAGCGCGACAAGGACAAACAGAAAAACAATAATAGACCATTCGCTGGAAAGTGCTTTAAGTGTAACCGAAAAGGCCATAGATCAAATCAGTGTAGAGCGAAAATGCTAAGCAAAACAAAAAACGAAAGTGCTGAACTCTCCTATTCTGTTTTTTCCGCATCAAATCAAAATGCATTAACACAAAGTAAATATACGTGGTGTATCGATAGCGGTGCTAGCTCCCACATGTGCTGTGAAAGAAATTTGTTTAATACTTTTAGTAAGCACGACGAGAAAATAACAATTGCCGGTAACAATTTCCTTCATTCACCTGCCAAAGGAACAGTGTATTTAAAAACAGAGAAATTCACCTTAAAGCTTCAAAATGTGCTATTTGTACCAGCGTTGCCGATGAATTTTTTTTCTGTAAGCCAAGCTCTCAGCTATGGCAATAAAGTGCATTTCGACGAAAACAGTGCCAGAGTTATGCGTGAAAAGAAAGTTTTGCTTAAGGCAGTATTGAACGGAAATTTATTTCTATTTAATCAATCATGTGAAGAGTCATTAAACATATTATCGGCAGAGAAATGGCATGACAGGTACGGTCATCTTAACTTCAATAGCTTGGAACAGAGTTTTAAAAGAAAATTAGTGCGCGGCGCTGATACAATAGATTTTCCAAAAAACGTGAATTGCGACACATGCAACAAAAGTAAAATGTGTGCGTTAAAGTTTCCGAAAAAAGCGGAGCGTGTAACAACTGACATATTGGAACTAATCCATACGGATGTGTGTGGCCCTATGAATACAATGTCGATTGGCGGGGCAAAATATTTCGTTTCCTTTATAGACGATTTCTCGCGCAGAGTATTTATTTACTTTATTAGGTCCAAAGACCAAGTTCTTGACAAATTTAAAATGTTTAAAAACACTGTTGAATGCCAAACTCAAAAGAAAATAAAAGCGATCCGCAGCGATAATGGACGTGAGTATGTTAACAAAGAGTTCGAACGTTTTCTGAGTGAGTGCGGTATAAAAAGACAGCTTACAGTCCCATACACTCCGCAGCAAAACGGGGTTGCGGAAAGAGCTAACCGTACTATTGTAGAGATGGCCAGGGCCTTAATAATTCATTCGGGAGTCGAAGAAGGACTATGGGCTGAAGCTGTGAATACTGCGTGTTACTTACGAAATCGGTCTCCCTCAAGAGTTTTAGAGAACGTTACCCCTTTTGAAATGTGGTGCGGTCGAAAACCGACGATTAATCATTTACGTGTTTGTGGTTCGCGTGCCTTCGCGCTCGATAAACAGCAACATGCAAAATTTCGTGCTAAATCTAAAGAGTATGTATTTGTTGGCTATTCGCTAACTGCTAAGGCTTACCGTCTATATGATAGAGAAAAGAAGCAAGTTGTTGAGCGCCGAGATGTGAAATTCGTCGAAAATGATTTCGGTCCAACGAGTGATTATTTAAAAAATCCAGATTGCTGTTTAATTATGATAAATCTGAACGCGGATGAAAATACATATGCTGACACAGAAAACAGTATCCAGGATGAAGAAGGTGACCTCGAAAGCTGTGAAGAGTATGCTGATGCTGCAGATAGTATCATAGACGAAGAGAACATCGCACACGAAGAAGAAGAAAATATTGAATGCAACGTTGAAAAAACCCAATCCAATAACGAAAGTAAACCATACAACCTGCGATCAAGTAAGCATTTATTAAATTATATGTTCGAGAACGAAGACGTTGATACACCTAAATCCGTGCAACAAGCCTTGAACTCCGATTATTCAAAGGAGTGGGAGAAGTCGATGCGAAAAGAGTACGACGCACTGATTGCAAATGATACGTGGGCTTTAACCGACCTCCCACCAGGCCAAAAGGCTATCAGCTCAAAATGGGTTTTCA
Organism: Urophora cardui; assembly: GCA_960531455.1. Taxonomy (NCBI): domain Eukaryota; kingdom Metazoa; phylum Arthropoda; class Insecta; order Diptera; family Tephritidae; genus Urophora; species Urophora cardui. Next base: position 127,318,946 of record OY482673.1, read on the forward strand.
AAATTAAGCGAAACTCCAAAGGGGATATAGAGCGATTTAAGGCAAGACTTGTTGCAAAAGGGTGCGGCCAGGTATACAACGTAAATTACTGGGAAACGTTTTCGCCTGTTGTCCGATATGAAACGATTAGAATGCTTTTAGCTATTGCTGCAGAGAAAGAATTATTTTTGCATCATGTAGACATTTCAAATGCATACCTAAACAGCAGCCTCACAGAAGCGGTATACATGAAGCCGCCCGAATGTTTCATTGATAAGAAAAACCCAAACAAAGTTCTAAAACTGAAAAGAGCTCTGTATGGCTTGAAGCAAGCTGGAAGGCAATGGAATACGACTCTGGACACGGCATTAAAAGATATGGGTTTCAATGCCTGTAAAAGCGAACCATGTCTCTACTTCAGAAAAAATGGGAAAGAATACAGCTTTGTGGCTGTTTACGTAGACGACTTAATCTTGGCATGCCCTAAAATGGAGGATATTAAGCGCATTAAACATTCGATCTCTAAACGTTTTGACATGCACGATTGCGGTCAGTAACAATTTTTTCTTGGCATGGAGATATTTCGAGAAGGTGCAACTGGTGAAATCTCCATTGGCCACAACAAATACATAAAAAACTTGTTAAATAAATATGGCATGAGTACACTGAAAAAACAACATACTCAGATTATGGAAAAGTGGGAATGATTCGGCGCTAAAGACATATTTCCATATTTTGATGTACGATTTTCTTCAAATCAAGGAATAAAAACCACGTTTTAAAGAAAATTGTACATCAAAATATGGAAATATGTCTTTAGCGCCGAATCATTCCCATTTTTCCATAATCTGAGTAATTTTTTTTTTGAGTGTACTTGCCGCACAGTCGCAACACCGTTAGATCCTAGCTTCAAAACACGTTGCGATGATGAAGGATGCCGCAAAGTAGACGCGACGCAATACCAGTCTTTAATCGGTTCCCTCTTGTACCTGGCGATCACAACAAGACCCGACATAATGCACGCCGTAAGCAAGTTATCTCAAAGGAACGCCAATCCTCACGCCGAGCATGAAGCTGGCGCCAAACATGTACTACGTTATCTGGCGGGAACACCTAATTTGAAATTGCATTATCGAAAAACTGGCGAGACACCGAAAGCATTTGTTGATGCTGATTGGGCAAACAACTCATTCGACAGAAAATCATACACCGGCTTCGCATTCTTTATGGCTGGCAGCTGTTTCTCATGGGAATCCAAACGACAAAGCACCGTCGCCTTAAGTAGCACCGAGGCGGAATACGTCGCTCTTTCTAGCGCCGCAAAAGAATCGATCTACGTGTGCCGTCTGCTAGAAGAAGTTGGGTGGCGACTTGATGACCCAATGCAGCTGAATGGTGACAACTTGAGTGCAATTGAAATAGCTAAAAATCCTGTACATCACAAACGAACGAAGCACATTGACATAAGGCATCACTTTGTTAGAGAATTGGTTGAGAAAAAGCAAATTGCTCTGAACTATGTACCAACTGCTGACAACGTAGCCGATATATTCACGAAATCCTTATGTAAACAAGAACACTGTAAATTTGTAGTCACTTGGTATGAAAAATAATTGGCATGTATATGTACTAATAGCAATAATTCACTTAAGGTGGTGTGTTGAAAAATAAGTTGAATTATCCCACTGTACATTTTGACATTCCTCTTTGCATTGTCTTTTGCTCTTTATATTTGCCTACTTTATCTTATCTTACATCTTATTTCCGATTTTATACTTTAAGTCTTGTAACTTGAAACCACGCGTTTTATTTTCTCTGCTCATCTTTTTCCTACAGATATGAATCATTGTGAATATCTTTTTTTTTTTGAAATTTTATGTACATTTTTTGTGAATAATTTCTGTGAATATTTGCTTGTTTGAAAAATCTACAATTGTTATTTTTTTGTGAATTATATTTCATTTTGTAAATTATATTTCATTGATATGAATAATAGTGAATATTTTTTTGTGAAATTTTATGAATTTATTTTCTGTGAATACATTTTCTGTGAATACATTTTCTGTGAATACATTTTTTTAATATCTTCTTTTTCAAAAATCTTCAATGGATATTTTTTTTGTGATATAAATCATTGTGAATATTTTTTTTTAAATTTTATAAATTAATTTTTTATAAATATTTTTTTTTTGAATTTTTCTATTTTCAAAAAAAAAAAAAATATATAATGGGTTGTTTTTTTCCGAAAATATATTTTTTGATATGAATCATTGTGAATATTTTTTTTTTGAAGTTTTATGAAATAATTTTTTGTGAATAATTTTTTTTGAATTTTTTTTTTTCGCAAAATCTATTGGGTAGTTTTTATTCTGAAAAAATATTTTTAGCGATACTCTTTGATATGAATCATTGTGAATAATTTTTTTGTGAATACATACCGTTTAAGTTACCCCGTTAAAATGTTTATACTCTTAACTCAATTTTCACACAATTTATTGACTCTATACCTAAAATCATGTCTCAATTCCCTTTTCATTCTCAAATACATAACTCATTTGTTGCCATTACCTTTCTTGCGCTTTCTCAACTGCCGTTTGCAATATTTTATACTATAAATTCATAGTGATAAATGTTGCTCTGTGCTGGCCGTTACAAACAAGCTATATTAAGGAAGGAAATGCGGCCACATTTTTCTTTATCAAATCTGTACCATTCGAAAGAAGAAATATAAAGCATAAGAAAATAACTACAATATACTTATTTAGGTGCCATAAAAAAAAGTAAAAAAAAAAATAAAAAAAAACCCAGTGACGCTTAATGAGAAAATATTCGTTTACAATAAAAAGCAATAAAAGAGCAAATGTGCAAGATTGGTAAGCAATGAAATGCCAGGCGCATTTCATTCATTCATTTGTGTTCTTCACTTTATTCCTTTTCATACTTTTCTCTTGACTTATGCACCTTATCGCTGCTGTGTACAATTTTGTTGTTGTTGTTGTTCAATGTACCGCACATTGTCCATTTCGCTGGCTGTCATTATTATGTCAGTTTAAGTTAACGAGATTTTGTAGCTTATCGGTTGCAAAGCACGGTTCGGCATGTAACGATATTAAAGGAGAAAGGGAGTGTGGAGGAGAGGAACATATAAAGGTGCTTATTTAAAAGGAGGGGGGGCTTATGAGATGAAAGGTGAGCGATTTAATACTGTGCTAAAATGTAAGGGCATGAAAGGAGTGAAAAATCAGAAAAACGAAGCTCTTTATGGAAATGCATGAGAGTTTGCCATTGAACATGCATGTGTTCCTGGACGCTGTAACATATCGGGAAAGGAGATGGCAGATGAACCTGCTGTGCGATTGCCCAGCACTAGGAAGGAGGTTACTGAAGCATTTAAGAGCCCAGCGGTTTAGGAATCTAGTAGATCTAGTGACCCTGGAATTCAAGAATATTCTAAGATTTGTTGAGTGCAGACAATGTTTCGAGAAGAGGGGTCTTCGGATTCACGTGGTACTTATCACAATGGGACCTTCGGGGTCAAAGTGTGCCATGTAAGAGCGAGCAGCTACTGCAACATAACCTAACGTGAGAGCTCAAATTTTCCAGAAAAAAAATACCAGAGACTCATTCAAATGTTTATCTCAAGCAGATAACGGCAAAATGAGAAGCATGATACACATATTAACAAAACTTAGCGTTAATCCTTGTACGCTTACCAACACAAATTCTCTCACAAACAAGAATGCATTTGTTTCATTGCTGTATTCTTTTTTTGAGCAATGAAGAGATTCAGTTCAATTGTTATTGTAAATTGTTGATTTTTATTTTATATATATATATTTTTTTTTCCTCATTATTTAATATATATGTATACTGCTAATTTGAATACGTATATAGTATAATATGAATTGTAATTATTATCTTTAAGTAGTCTGTAAACAATTGTTAAATTGAATTGACTTCAAATAAAATAAATAAATAAAATAAATACTTTGATCTAAAGCTTCGCAGAATAAAATATCTACTCCTTAAGATATGCAACACTTTTCTTAACACTTCATATTCTTGACATAGTTCAAGTGTTTTAACTGACTTTTAGACTTACTCAACTGTACCACCCGCTTTTGAAAATTCATTGTATATAGTGCGTGAGTTCAGAGATTCAAGAGTCAGGAGAGGTTTACTTAGACTTTTAGCAAAGATTTTCGGGTATTAAAGAGTCGCCCCTTAAAGTAGGCAACATATTTCTTGTTGGTTCATTTTCTTTTCACATTTCAAGGGGAATTATTTCGTATACTTTTTTTGAACTCTCTCTCTCTCTCTATCTATCTTCCCTAAATACAGTGAGGGGGTTTAAAGTATTAAAATGATATAGAAAAAGTTTAGAAATTTCAATATAGGTCCATTAGAGGTAAACCATGAAAATACGCAACATATTTATTGCTCTTACCGCTTTTAATATCTCTTTAGAGCTCCTATTCTTTTTTTAAATTATGACAAAAGCCTTGAGGTTAGATGATTAAAGTGTTAAAATGATACAAATTAGAAAAATATAATAAATAAAAAGTATAAAAAAAGGATTTCTTTACTGTTTAATTCATAAATTGAGGTATAAAAGACTACCCCTCCAAATATGCAACATATTTTTGTGCACTTAACTTTTCTGGCATATTTCAAGTGGCACATTTTAATCGATTATTTTAGACTTGTTTTTGGACAAGCACTTTGTTCTATATATATTTTTTTATTTTTTTTCTCGCGTAAATGCGACAAATAAATAAAAAGAACATTAAATATATAAAACAGTTGCAATATGTATGTATGTACATGTGTAAACTAACCCTGCAGGGAACTCAATAACTAGTGAGCAAAATTACTAGTTCCGAACTAGCGAAAAGGTGTCAAAAGGGAACTAGATCAATTGTAGTTAGACCCTCACCAGTTCAGGAGGAAGTGAATTGAGTGACCATTATAAGACATACTTTGATTTGTATGCAATTTCGAGGTGACAAAAATTCTATGAAAATTTTTCGTTCGTTCAATTGCCGTCGGCTTTGTATATTTCTGCAATTCTCAGATGTTTAGTGCAGCATTTTATATAAAGAGTTTACTATTTGCATCTTGTATGAAATGAAAAGTTCCCCTAATTATGCTTTTCCGAACACTCAGGCTTATTTAGAATTTTTTTTTTTATTACTTTTTAAATATTATTGTAAATTTTTATTAAATAAATAAATAAAAAAATATTAGTTAAAAAAAAAAAATTAAAAAAAAAATTATCATCCACCTTGACACCGACAAGATTCGAACCCCCGCCCCTCAGATTGAAAGGCACATGCGTTAGCCAGTCGGCCATCGCGCCACTTGCATGAAGTGTGTCAAAGGCTGCACTTAAGCGGCAGATGTAAAACTGTAGAATTTGTAGGTACTTGTAGTTAGTTCAGAACTATCGAAATTGTGCCAATAAACGAACTAGTGAAAACTGTAGAAATTATTACTAGTTCGGAACTATCGAAAATGTAGTGCAGAGGGTGACAATTGACAAGGCCTAGGACATCGCCGTGTTCAATTCGCCAGTTGATAACATACAAAGGAGATTTAGCTCGCGCTAGTAGTGTCGAAAAATGCACTAGAAGCGACCTAGTTCGGAACTAGAGATTTTCCCTACAGGGAACTCTAAATCGCATTGGAACAAGAGTAAATGTAAGCGTGAAAATAAAGATGAAGTTGGCTCTGAATGATGAGTTGCGACTAGCTGATACAGACGAAGATGGTTGTATAACAATGCCAGCTTGAAGTTATATATATGAAGTAGACCTCTGCACAATACCATTTGCCTCTTCTATATTTTCGAATACTCTATGCATTGTACAATTAGTCACAGCACAATTTCAATGCAGATACGAATATAACCCATACTGTTCATTTGGAATACAAATACTATTTCTATTTGCTCTGTTGGAGCGATTAGTGTACACTATTCGCCACGATAGAATAGAACATAATAATAACCATGTTATGAAGTATTCGCAAAACCTTGTTGCTTCTTTGGTTTGTTTGTTTATTTAATGTGCATATGGCATTAAGGTGGACCAAAAAATTGAAGCCCAACAAACATATGTTCCATTTTTTAATGATAAGAAATGTTTTTCTTGTTCATTAAGGACTTTGAAAAAAATTATGTATCATCACTGATATAAAAGGAGAAAGAAATTTGGAGGCATTTGCACGACCTCTAAATTTTAATATATTAAGGAAAAATTTTAGGTATAGATTTCCGTATTATATTCCAAATCGGGTTGTTCCGCGAATTTCGGGAGAACTTTATTTCCTTCATAAAACCACCTTAATATGCCAATTAAGTTTCCTAACTAATGCCGAAAAAATCAAAAGAATCGAAGTATTGGTAACCGAGTTATTTTAAAATATATAGAACAGTTGGAAATATGTAGATCGTAAAAAGCTCTGGTTCGAAATTTATTTTAGACATATGGTTTCTTGGGCAAAAAAGCTTGAAATTACCCAAATTTTTATAATTGCGATGTGTCCCTGTTAAATTTTTTTTTTGGCCACTACCAATCGGCCCGCCCTAGTGTGTATGCATATGCACATACACACACTCACACTAGCAGCGTAATTTTGCTGAACACAACGTCTGGATGTGTGTTTATGAAAATATGTATGTACATACATACATTTCGATTATATTCGAAGTATTCGCAAGAAGTGTACACTATTTGCAGAACCTTTTTAAGGTCATGTAATTGTCGCTACGAATAAGTAATTGTATTGGTTCTGTTTATGGTTGTGCTCTACTTGCGTTTATTCTAAAACGACAGAAACAAGTAGGTACTGTAATTGGACGGCCGCGAATATTTTGTTGGCCGTTTCGAATCCATTCGTGCAGCCTTCTAATATGAAGTGAGATTTGAATTTGAGGAGTGTAAGATTTTTTTTTTATAATACCCAGTTGTGATTATTGAATTATTTAAATTTTCTTATAGAACTGTTTTCATAATATTAAGTGCTTGTGACGGCTTGGAAGGATAGCTATGGATACGGCATGATTTATGCCAGATATTATTTAACGTACAAGAAGTTTAACTTTGTTAAAAACCATACTTGGTTATATAATTTTGATTTCAATAAAAAAAAAACATATTTTTTTCCTGACTTTTATTTTACTTTCACTCAACCACCGACAGCACAGCAACGCCTTAAATTAAACAAAAGTTGTGACGGTGTGATCATGTTGCATTCCAGCTCAGCGCGCAATTCATGCATGAACATGTTCAGGGGCGCGCGTATGAACACACAGAATATAATACTTTTACAGTAGATATATGTATGAACAATAACTGACAACCTTTACAGCAGATATATGAACAATAACTGACAACTTCATAACGAAAAGCATTCAGCACGTGTATGAACTTTAGCGTGGCAGAAATGTAGCGCACGCAGCATGTCAAAAAGTCCAACAAAAACCAAGCCAAATGAAACTAAAGCCAAACGAAAGCAAAACCAAATGAAAGCAAATCAAAATGAAAGCAAAGCCAAACCAATCGAAACGAAATTGAACTCAACAAATTGAAGCTGAAACTGAAGTTGAAACTGAGCAGCACCGCATGCCCAAGCATGTTGCTTTAAACACAAACAACAAATGTGAATGTAACGTGACACGTAATGCACACATACGTAGTCTGTAAACGCAGTTTACAACAATCAACACTCAGCAGCAGCACACAGCGCCAACATTTTTTGACCAAGCAGTGTTGCTCGCTGCTTCCCGGAATAATGCAAACAATGAAAGCTAATAACCAGAAAGAAAAGTGAATGAGTGAGGAAATGTGTCAACTGCTTTGGCACCTTTTTAAACGGTTTTATTTAGCTCACCCCGTTTGTTTTTTTTTTTTTTTATTTATTATTTATTCTTGGGTCAAATTTAGTAATTCAAATTTCACCCTCTTCCTGTCAACCGATTAATCTGAAATTTTGTACGCATGTATAACCCCGATGACAATGCAATATTATGAAAAAAAAAATTCCGATAGGTGGCGCGTGGGTCGCTATATTTACAAAAATCGCATTTATGGTCCGATTTGGCTGAAATTCGGAACATGTATTACTACCTTGAAAAGAAATATTTTCTTAAAAAAAAATTCCGCTAGGTGGCTCTTAGTAGAGTAAGAACTTTGCAGGGACTACGTATAGAGGCGTTGGACTGCAATAAACTAACGGGCAAGAAACCTTGCAATAATGAAGCACTGAATGAATTAAACAGAATGCGAAATAAAAACTAAAAACTAGAAAATAAAAATATGTAAAAAAACTTTTTAAGTTAAACGGTTTTATGTTATACATACATTGCAATGTTTAAGATAAATGTACTAAAAACCAAAAAATAATAAAATAGATACAGTCGTGGGAATTATAAACATTTGCATAGACTAGACTAAAATAAAACCGGGGGGCACGTCATGATTTATCTTAAACATTGCAATGTATGTATAACATAAAACCGTTTAACTTAAAAAGTTTTTTTACATATTTTTATATTTATTTATTTATTCACTTGAATGCGCGCTCTCCGCTGTGGTATGTGCGCGTTTGTGTGGTAAGGCATCTCATTCGTTTTACCTTTTACGCTTATCAGCATGTGCACATACCGTACACCATGGCGTATGAGTGATATTTTTCATTTACTTTTCGGCAGGGTGCTCAAGTAAGAAAAAGGTAATAAAATATTTATTTTAAGAAAAAATTATTGAACATTAAAATAAATTCATGGAAATGTTCAGTGGGCGTTGTGGTTTGACAAGGGATGGCGTAAAAACGCTAAAAAACATGTGATAGACTGTAGTGGTTGGCTGTGTTTTGGTTTTATGTTTATGACAGAGGTACATATGAAAGTTCAAAGGGATTTATAAATATAATTCTTCAAAATTCTTTACAGTATCTAAATGTACTGTTCATATTATAACAGTAAAGTTATGTTGCTAGCTTAGAGTCAGAGGCGGATTATCCCTAAGGCAAACTAGGCACTTGCCTAGGGGCGCGTAGTTACAAGGGGCGCGCGAGCTCTGTATTTTTAAACAAATAAAGAAAATAACATATCGAAGATTAAGAATTAAAGCTGATCTATAATAGATCGATAATAGATAAATCGATTATATTGCACAAGCATCGATATATTGTGCAATATTGCGCGTTTGTTGCGTCGTCAGGCTTGCCAGTACTGGCGATTTGTCGCCAAATTGGCGATTTTTTACAAACTTTGGCGACCAATTTATGAAAATTGGCAATGGCGACTTTTTTGGCGATTATAAAAATATTAGATTATATTAATAAAAAAGCAATTACTTTTTCAAGCTTTTTCTCAAATTTTGAAAGTTTCTTCATACAAATTTTTGTCAAATTACAAAAAATTTAAGAAATAGCAATTGCGTTTTGTTGATTAATACGACCCATTATCTCCACTTTGCCAATAAATCTTACGATATGTAGAGATCTATTGAGAAAACAAATATATATGTACTACATACACTGGCAACCATTTTCTGCACACTTGAGTGCAAACCAAAATTTTGGTCTGCACTCTCGCCTATCTAAAACTCACAGCAGATGAATCTGCTGAAGATATAACTACTTCATTATCGGGTCGGGAAACATTCCGAGTGACAGTATATCTAGTAATTATAGACCGAATTGTCGTTGAACTTGAAAAGAGACGAAAAGCGTACAATAATTTTTGCAATAAATTTTCATTTTTATGCAATTTGACGAATTTAAACACCGAAGAAGTTCAAAATAGAGCAAGTTCGTTGGTAACAATGTATTCCAATGATTTAGAAAAATGCTTTGTTGGCGAATGTATCCATCTACGTTCTTATTTAACAACGATAGCTCGAGACGGAGAACTGCCCCGAACAACGAACGCGGTATTACAGGCAGGGCCGCCGAGAGAAAATCCGGGCCCGGGGTCAAAATAACTAAGGGCCCCCATACTAAATGAACAAATTCTCAAAATCAAAATTCAATGAATATATAGTTACGAACTTTAATTTACCTATACATGGCCGCTGTGGTGCAGTGGGTAGAGTGCTCGCCTGCTATGCCAGGCTTCTGTTTTAGCCACTCAAAAAAAAAAAAAATGGACGTGTTTTTGTAGCGTCCGGAACGCAGTTTAAGTGGCTAAAACAGAGGCATTAAACTAAATTTCTGTCGCTAACGTACTTTAATCATTAGCTGTGGCCTAAATCTTTCCTTTTATCATAAAACGATACACTATTTCGCGATATTTCTGCTTCAAAAGTTCAAAAAATCGTGCGAACATACCGTCCGAAACGCCCAGGATATACCCATATCGCTGTATAAGAATTTGCATCATACCGAATTTTTCTGTTGCAATAGAAAACGAATTAAAATTTATGCTGCAAAGTCGACGCCAAAAACCAACAATTCCTTAAGTGGGGTGCAGACACTTTAAGAGATTTATAAAATTTGTTGAAATTTAAAATGATTGCTATCTACGAAAGGTGATTAAAGGTGTTGTTCGTTTATTTTCTGTAAGCAAAAACTTGGATATCATTTTGAGATTCCCGGGCCCTCTAAAGCCCGGGCCCGGGGCAATTGACCCCCTCCGCCCCCCTCCCCCCTCTCGTCGGGCCTGATTACAGGTTCTGAGAAATAAAGAGCTTGACACAATTTACCCCAACATTGACATAGCCTTAATAATGTGCGTATCGACGGCAGTCAGTAATTGCAGTGGGGAGCGGAGTTTTTCCTGCCTAAAAAGAGTGAAAAACTATCTTCGCTCAACCATGACAGATAAGAGATTAAATTCGTTAGCAATACTAAATATTGAATCTGTCTTATTGCTGTCATTAAACTACGACGATGTTATCGACAATTTCGCGAAACAAAAATGTAGACGCAGAGATTTTTAATTTTTTAAATTTTGTTTGCTCCGTTACTACTTATATTTTTTTAAATAAATAATTCAAAACTTATTTTGTTAATTTATTAAATACTAGCTGTTGCCCGCGACTTCGCATGCATATAATTTCTCTTCTATTTTTCAACTCTGTTGGTAAATAATAAGTACCAACAAAAAAGACTGCATTTCAACTTTAAGATGATGCCTGCTTTCAACCAGCTCTTCGCGTCCGTGTTTGAACAGCTCGGCAGGTAGTCCGTCTTTTCCAGGAGCTTTATTGTTTTGGACCCGGGGTATAGCTGTCCTCACTTCATCATAGTCGGGTGGTGGAATGTTTTTTCCATCGTCAGGGATTGTGGTATCGGGTTCGACGACTCCCTCGCAATTTATCAATGAGGAGAATTTATCGCTCCATAACATAAGTACACTCTAAGTCGGTTACCAGGTAGCCATTATTTTATTTCTTATAACAAAATAGCCATATTAAGCATTTTGAGATTAAGAAGGTTCACATTTTATGAGATATCTCCGAAGCCAGTTTAGGTATTGAAATTAATCAAATGGTTTATGGCAGCATTCATAAACACCTTTCGTTTGATACCCATATTGTACTAACACATTTTGGTGCACATATTGGCCGATAACTCCGAAACCGGTCGAGACATCGAAACAAATAATACCTTAAACTTTAAGTTGAGCGTCTAGCAATCCAATTTCGTTCAATTCCATTCAGCACTTTTTGAGTGATACGGCCACAAACATACGGACAGACAGACAGACAGACAAAAATTCTAAAAATGGTTGATTTGGATTCTACTGGCTTAATAATGCTTCCCCCAATCATTTTTTCTCGATATTTGCAATGTACAGACATCGACCTGTTACAATTATTTATATGTAGAGATTAACAAACTATCTAAGCTTTTACATCATCTATATCTACATCTACACTAATATTATAAAGAGGAAAGATTTTGATTGTTAGGGTGTAAAACAACTAGGTAGTTAAAATTTATAGTATTACTAGCTGTACCCGGCCAAGCTTTGCTTTGGCCCACTTCCTATTATAGGCATTAGAAGCGAAAAACGGCATACTTTAAAATAAGTTGGAAGTATCCAGAAACCGAACTTTGCTCGGGCTGCAACACCTCAGCAAAAGTCAGATAAGTTTAAAAAAAGGAAGGAAAAAATGTATATTTTCTAAAATTTGCCCTTTTCATGTCCTTATCCCATTTTTGTTCGTATTAATCTCCCACTCCTCTCCCCTCTACCAATCCCTTCTTCTTTCCCTTTCCATCTATCTTTCCCTTTCCTTTCATTGCCGTTTTCTTTTCCTTTTCCCGTTACATTTCCGCTTCCTTTTCTCTACCGCTCTCTCTTACCTCTCCTTTTTTGCGTTTCTCCTTTTTATTCCCCCCTCTTATACCTTCTATAATTCCCTGTCTCACTGTCTCTCTCTCCATCCTCTTCATTCCATTTTTATTATATCCTCCCTCTCCTTTTCCGTCCCTTTGCCTTTGCCTTTTCCAGTCTCATTACTCTTCCCCTTTCCCTAGGGAACTGGTTTTGGCATAACGTACCCTGTATTCCACTTCTCATTTGATACCATCATTGCTTAAAAACATTCCGTGGAATCCGTATCGTCTCTTTTACCCATAATTGGGTATCGGGCCTAAGAATCACTATGAAAATATCTCTATATAGCAGACCCGGTCAACACCTTTCTTTTTAGATCAGTATTGCTCAGAAGCATCCCGGACTCATCCGGGTCCACTTATTGACCCACATCTGAGAACTTGACCGGGTACGTTATCTGGAGACTTGACCAAGAAATCGTAATGGATACGGCCCTCCATGAGAGTCCGCTCAACACCATAATCAGTTGATCTCTGTGTAAAGGCCCTGCTCAGCACTTTTCATTTGGTACCAATATCCCTGAGAAATATCCCGGTGTTATCCGGGTCCGCGTGTTGACCCACATCTTGGGACCCGACCTAGGGATCGTAATGAGTTCATTTCTATGTAAAGTCCCTGCTCAAAACCCTACATTTGATACCAATATCACTGAGAAATTTTCCGGGGTCATCCAGGTTCACGTTTTGAACCATATTTGGGGACCCGTCCTAGGCATCATAAATAAAATAGTTCTATGTTGAAGTCCTCATCAAGACCTTTCATTTGATGTCAATATCGCTCAAAAACATCCGAGGGTCATCCGAGTCCACGTTGTGGCCTATATCTGGAGACCCGACCTAGGAATCACAATGAGTACTATTCTATGTAAATTCTCTGCTCAACACCTTTGATTTGATAACAATATCACTCAGAAACATTCGAGGGTCACCCGGTCCACGTTTTGACCCATATCTGGAGACCCGATCTCGGAATCACAATGAGTACTTTTCTATGTAAATTCTCTGCTCAACACCTTTCATTTGATACAAATATCGCTCAGAAACATTCGAGGGTCATCCGGGTCCACGTTTTGACCCATATCTGGAAACCCGACCTAGGAATCACAATGAGTACCATTCTATGTAAATTCTCTGCTCAACACCTTTCATTTGATACCAATATCGCTCAGAAACATTCGAGGGTCATCCGGGTCCACGTTTTGACCCATATCTGCAGACCCGACCTAGGAATCTTAATGAGTACCATTCTACGTAAATTCTCTCCTCAACACCTTTCATTTGATACCAATATCGCTCAGAAACATTCGAGGGTCATCCGGGTCCACGTTTTGACCCATATCTGGAGACCCGACCTAGGAATCACAATTAGTACTATTCTATGTAAATTCTCTGCTCAATACCTTTCATTTGATACCAATATCGTCCAAAAATATTCAGGGGAAAGCCAGGTCCACGTTTTGACCTTTTGACCTATATCTCGGGAACCGACTTCCGGATTTGAAAAAAATATATATATGAACCATCTAGGGCAAGGTACTAAGCTGGTGTGTAAATTTGGTCAAAATCCCTCCACGCGTTTGGGCGAAAGCCGGCGACAAAGAAATGGGCTTGATTTTTATATATATATAGATGATGGCCATTTATGGTCGGTACAGGGGCGCCGAGAAAGTGGCTGCCTAGGGCGCTCTGGACCTTTAATCCGCCACTGCTTAGAGTGCAAATTGGCTAAGTGCACTTTTATGAAAAAGTGTATTTTTATGTAGGTTAGTTTAGGTTAGGTTGGCCCGAATACAGTGTTCCCTCACATAGACCACATATGGTCCTCAGTGTTGCTAACATCGTATTGTAGGCGTTATACTAAATTTGAAATGCAAGAATTCGCAAGTTTTAGCATTTTGTGTATTTTTTGAAGAGTATTTTGTATATTTATGAAGAGTACTTTGTTGACAACTAGATTCCAGAACAGCGGTGAGAGTACCTACTACTTGCGGGGTGCCGCTGTGTGTCCTCGTCGACATCGTCGAAAGGCTCCACCCACCCGTCACCTTCCGACAACTCGCGATCGTCCTCGATTCAGCTTTGAATGTTTGGGGCATTCCGATGCATTCTAGCCTCTCCAACAGCGCCTCAGCAGCGACGTTGCTAAAGGCACCCGAAATATTAAGCAATACACCAATTCTATATTTTTATGTAGAAAGCTTTAAAAATGAAATATGCACCACGCTAAACAATTCTGTGATATTTTTAATATATCTGGATTTTTTCTAGAATACTTTAATCTATAAAATCACTCACGAAGCGCTGCTTTAGGAGGTCGTTAGAGGGTTAAGATGTTATAGAAAATTGTTTGTCAGAAAGGGTTTTAGGTTAGGTTAAACTGGGTGGCCCTTAATGGCCTCACATGGACTGAGTGAGTAAGTCCGTAGTGTTACCAGAAGAGTTCCTGAACATGAACAATTCTACATTAAACACCTGGACTCAAACGGAAGTACAACCCCTTCGCTTTGGCAAATACCAAAAGTTTACTTAACCCTATTTTGGTTACCCTACCGTATTTTCATGCAATCCGTATCGTCTGAATTCACTTTCACCAATTAGTCGCATTTTGAACACTTGTCATGCTAAAAGATAGTGTTCTGATTATAAGTTTACATTCATTCTTTTCCAGGGATAACAACCATTTAGTTAACTGTGATTTACACATAATTTTGGACACCTTGTAGAGCTGCGCTTGTTCCTACGTTTGCTTCTATGATATCTGCCTGGTCCATCATATATACGTACATAGAGTCTATGCTTAATTTCACTGAGCGCCATCGGAACATCGGAGATCTGCACCCGCCTTCGCTAGCTCAGGAGTTTTCTCATCGTGTATTCCCTGATGATCTGGTATACAGTACAGGTGAAAAGTGCCAGTTCTGCATAACGCCGTTAGAGCTCCCTTGCAGCCCGGCACATCTTTGGATGAGGTGCTATAGGAGAAAATCGACTTTATAGCCGCCTGACTATTAATACGTCCCCTTCATAAGGGATTACAGCCTATCAACTCTGCTTCCCTCTTTACAGCTGTTATTTCTGCCCGAAAGACTTTACAGAGCTTTACACGGACTAAATTTTCATATAAAGAACATAAAACGGTTGCATGCTTATGAAAAATAGCTACCTTACCAACTTAACATTCGACTCGAAACTAAGGTACGCATTTCCAAATGAGTTTATCATTACCAACATCATTATTTAATAATCATCATTCTATGCACACACACGCCCTTTATTGCTCTTGTTACTTGGCTTGTTATCTTATCAACTTCCTTTGCTTTAATGATTCACATATTTCCTTTTTAAAGTTTTTATGATAATTTTCTTGTTGTATATTTTATTTTACATGTCCTCTTTATCCTTCTACCGCTGCTTGTTTTATTTTTTTAGCATTCCATTGAGTTATGTTCGGTCTTTATTTGCTCCATTTCCCATTCGAGTCTCATTCATTTTTCTTATTCAAGCTCGGTCCATTTTTTCTGATGCGCAGACGGTGCTGCATTTTGTGTTCTTATCTTTCAAATACTTTAATTTTACTGTCCATTTATTTGTGTGGCTCTTGTTTGCCTTTTGAATGCTTATAGCGCTGCAAATAAGAACTTTTTGTTTATTTTTTTTTTACTCATTTATAATATATATTTTTCTTAAGCTTATTATTTACTTTTGTAAATATTTTTATTTTTATATGTTTCCCTCATTTTTCACTTTTATGTTTTTTGCGGTTTTATTTTCCTTTTTCCCCCCTTTTACCTCAACTCCTTGCTTACACATATTCATAATAAAAAAATTCATTTACCACTACATATTTTATCTATCAATTTCGCACATCATTATGTTTATGCTCCTTTTAAGTTTTCCCCCGTTCTTATTCATCTCCTTGTTTCTTCTTCTTGTTTCTTTTCAATCTCGAGCAACTCAGACATTTTCATATTCATTTGTTAAGGTTAAAAGCTTTGTTTTTTGACAAATGTTATCATTAGCAGGCGTTATTTTAGTTTTGTCGCAAATTTATTTCCAAGTGAATGAATGAAAGGCAGCACATTAGGTATACGTTTGTAAAAAAAATGAAATATTTAAATGAAGGTCATAGTTATATGTAGTAGAATGCTTGACCCTCTTTTGTGCCTTTTAAGGAAATGTTTAATATAATAAATAAAACTTGTAATGCTAGGAATTTTTTCATTACAGGGTTAAGAGGATTTTTCTTAGAAGCGTCTTTTAGAATAAGTAGCTAAGACAGTAATTTCACATCTCTTTTAAACAGAGACAAAAACACAGGGAGACCGATAAACAGAGTGATCAATATGCTGAAAAACTGAAAGGGGAGAGAGAGAGAGAGAGAGAGAGAAATAAAGAGTCAAAGTTCCAGAGTGACACAGAAGCAGAGAAAAAAATGCGAAAGACATTGGCACGAACAGAAAGACAACCAGTTGGAAGTAAAGGGATATAGTGGTATACAAGCTAAGGAAAAAGATTTGTAGAGCATAAAAGTAACAGATTGGCACTGGGATAGAGGGCCCACGGGGAGAAAAACAAGATGTATGGATAGGGAGAGAGGTATACAAGGAGGAATATACGCTGAGAAACGGAGAATGACTGAAATACAAAAAAGCAGAAAGGCGAGCTCGAGATGTTTTATTCCATTTTCTCCATTTTTCAAGCATCTCGAATGCTCTCAACGATTTTCATTCAAGTATTCGAATCCAGTCACGAATGGCGGTAAATCTAAGGAGTCCCTAAAACATATGGAACTCGTCAACGCTTCCCCTCGCTTTAAAAGCAATTCTAAAACATCTCGGACTCGCCTAATCGGAACAACCTCCAACTCGGAAGAATCGCAAAAACCTCTCAATTGTGTAGTAAAAATTGTGATTCTGCAATGGTAGTAGTGATGGGCCAGTCCGAGATGTTTAGTCAATCGAGAGAAATCGAATAAAACGGGCTTGCCCATCACTAAATGAAAGCGACTCTCTCGATTGCCTAAATAAATCTCGAATTCGTCCATTACTAGTACAATGGTGGGAAAATTTGCGGGAGATATTGCATTGGAGAGCTCACAACGACTTACGCTACATTTGTTTAAATCAGACCACGGAAACCACGGAAAAATTATGAGGCTTCTCATTTACTCACATGAGCCAAAGCGCCGGAGTATGGTTGAAATGTTTTCGTGTTTCTCATTTACTCGTATGAGTCGAAATACCGATTTATTTTCCATATTATCATTGCATGCTCACGGTAATGAAAGTCACTATAAATAGTGCACATAATTTTTGGATTT
Source organism: Urophora cardui (assembly GCA_960531455.1). Taxonomy (NCBI): domain Eukaryota; kingdom Metazoa; phylum Arthropoda; class Insecta; order Diptera; family Tephritidae; genus Urophora; species Urophora cardui. The sequence goes on from OY482673.1 coordinate 127,336,596, forward strand.
TTTTTTTTTTTGCTAATCCCAATGTTTTTAAGCTTTTTCTAAAACTTTTAGTCTTTTTATTTTTCCTGTTCCTATTTAGGAAAATCCAACAGCAATCACTCCAGATATGTGATGCAACCAAAGCGAATTTATTGCCTTAGTGTCCAGATTTTAAAGTTCTCTCAATCGGGATAGTTAAGTTGGGAGCAAAATACATATTTTGATAGAAATAATATTTTTTGAAGTTCCTTTGATTTCCAAATTTTATTTTAAATGTTCTGAATGTGGACTATTTTATAGTACTTCCAAATTTTACAGATCTGGAAGACGCAGGAAAAATCTTTACAAAGCACAGTGGTGAGCAACTTAAAAATCTCTCTCATCATTTTCTGTTAAAGAAAGACTTCGAAATGGAACACGGAAATCTTTGGAAAAGGGATCGAAAATCTTTAATACAAGCAACTTCGATTTTCCACATTATCTTCTTACTTCAAACTGCCTTCAGTTCTTTGCTTTCAATTTTATATATCTACTTGTTTAAACATCACAACCCCCACCATGCCACTACATACCTTTACTTTCAAATAAACACATCAAAATTGATTTATTTAAAGCAGCTTTACAATGGTTAGGTACTTGAAATTTCAACACAAGCAATATCAAATATCTAATCTAAGATTAGCTTAACAAAATGCTGCTATTTTCAAGTAAGCAGTTGATATATTTGGCATTACATTGTAAATACATACATATATTGCCATTGTAAACATATGTACATAAATACCATTTGATTTCAGAATATTGCATACATAAGATTTAATAAAAAGGTAAGGGTTTGAGTAGACAGATTTTTCGATGTAAATAAATACATACTTTGTATTAAAAAATTTAGTCCATGCGGTCCATGTGGCAAAGTGTCTGAAAAGGCTTAAGGCTACATAAGCTGCTTTGAGCGCGGCTCAGTATATTTATTACCTATATCTCTTGAAAGAACGCGTAAGTTAATAATCAGCAACATTTACTTAGAAAAGCACACTGCCTTTTGTACGAAATAATTTCTACATACTTATATCTATATATATAAAAATGGTGTAAAAAATGTTACTAACCTCATCAGATGAGAACGGCTGGGCCGATTTCTGTAAAATTTTTTGTCAGTTGTTCGTATTCTCGGGGAGATGGTTCGTACGGAAGAAAATTTTGGAAAATCCCTCCGGAAAAGTCCGAAAATTGGAAAAATCGGTGTGTATGTTTGTATGTGTGCATCTGTGGATGTGTGTCCTTTATAAACTCCCAAAATAACCAACCGTTCTTTATGAAATTTTCACAGTAGATTCATGTGGTGTTAGTGCACATAGTAGGGTATATAGAATTTCTAAAAAGAGGAAGCTTCCTGGAATACAGGCCTAAATGAGGACCCAGATCGATCCAGCAAGTCTTCCAGAAATATTGTTATCAAATGAAAGGTGTTAAACAGGCCTTCAACATAAAGTTATTTTCATTGCGATACCTAGGCCGGGTTCCCAGATATGGGTTAAAACGTGGGACCGAGTGACCCTGGAAAGTTTCTGAGCGATATTGGTATCAAATGAAAGCTGTTGAGGAGGACTTCAACAAAGAGCTTTTTAAATAGTGATGCCTAGGCCGGATTCCAAGATTTGGGTCAAAGCGTGGACCCGGATAACCCCTGAATGTTTCCGAGCGATATTGGTAGCAAATGAAAAGCGTTGAGCAGGCTTCCACAAAGAGCCATTTTCATTGTGATTTCTAAGGCTGTTTCCCAGAGATGGCTAAAATAGTGGGCCCGGATGGTGATGGACGGTCCCCGTAGGTTAAGGTAGGTAGCTATAGGGATAGGGGTAGGGATAGGGATAGGGATAGGATTAGGGATAGGGATAGGGATAGGGACAGGGACAGGGATAGGGATAGGGATAGGGATAGGGATAGGGATAGGGATAGGGACAGGGATAGGGATAGGGATAGGGATAGGGATAGGGATAGGGATAGGGATAGGGATAGGGATAGGGATAGGGATAGGGATAGGGATAGGGATAGGGATAGGGATAGGGATAGGGATAGGGATAGGGATAGGGATAGGGATAGGGATAGGAATAGGGATAGGGATAGGGGGATAGGGGGATAGGGATAGGGATAGGGATAGGGATAGGGATAGGGATAGGGATAGGGATAGGGATAGGGATAGGGATAGGGATAGGGATAGGGATAGGGATAGGGATAGGGATAGGGATAGTGATAGTGATAGTGATAGTCGGGGCCGTGCGCATCAAATCTAAGTTGCAATGAATTTGCAAAAATTTTCAAAATACAGTTTATAAATTTTGCATTGAATCTTGACTCATAATTAGGGCAACAGAAGATATGCAAATGCATATTTTTCTGTTGCAGTCCCATTTACGTATGATAAATATATATCGGCGTTTAAGCTCAAGACGAAGAGAATAAGCCTAACTTGTTAGGGCATATTTTCGCATATTTAGGTCAAAAGGCTTATTTTTGCATATCTTGACTTATTTGCATATTTTTGGCATATTTTGCTACAAATTCATATTTTAGCATAGTATTTCGTCGTATTTTTCCATCTCGCTCGTAAAATTGTTTTTATTTAAATTTTGTACTCTGGCAATTTTTTTTTTGTATATGCGCATACTATTTGCCAGTCCTCTTTGTCTGACAAGTTCAAGGCGAATTTAACCCTCAGACTACTGGTGACGTGAATTGTCGTTAACGGTATATTGTGGTCTGATAGACCACAAGGTATTTTTTATTTGCAACTACCAAAAAAGTCACCGGATACAACAAATGTTATTTGTTGTTTGGCAAATGTTATATTTACGTTCATTTAGCATAAAAACACAGTCCAAATTTGTTAAAGAAATGCATTAATGGGTGTTTTAAACAAGTCCCTAGTTTGTAGGACCTCTTGGCATTTCTTCAGAAACGCATTACGCATGCGTTGGTTTAATGTAAATCACAAACCGTATATTTACATTTAATGCAATGGAATGAGTTTTCCGGTTTCTTTTATCTGCCTCAAATACCAAAATCCAGCCAGAATCTAATCGCAGATGGGGCATAATCGTGATAAATTCGGCTAGGCTTCACGTAACTCCATATGTGGTTTAAACTTTTCCTGTGCTAATTCAATTAAAAATTCGCGTTATTTATCTTTTCCTTTCTTGGCTTCCCCATCAACATCGCAGGTATAATGTTCAGATGAATTTAGAATCATAGACTTACATATTTTTTTGGCACGTAAGAGCAAGACATTTTCGTAGTAACAGAAGATGGTGGACGACTAGAAGAGGTAAGTAATTCTGGTGGAATTAATCTTTCATCCTCACGAATAGTTCCAACGAAAGCTAGGCTTATGTACATTAGCTCGCTAGCGAATTCTATGTTGAAAAAAGTTGCCTTTAAAATTATGATATAGGGTTTCAATGCTGTGGTCTGACAGACCACAACCTTGAAAAACGCATATCTTACACAAAATATGCTTTTTTTTACACAGAAATGAGACTAATATTACCTTTCTATACTGAATTAGAAAACACTCATGGAACCTTACAAAGTCATAAAACGGTTTGCACAAAAATGTTAAGGAAAAAAAAAGTTGTAGTAAAATTTTTCAAAATGGTCTGACAGACCACAACGCTAGTCTAAGGGTTAATATTTTCGCAATGTTTCATTCAAATGTGCTACACGAATCAGCTGGGTATCTACATCGGCGATCGGCAGCTGGGCCATTTAGGGCCACTCGTTTCTCACGTATAGATCGTGTGTGCGCTGCTAGCAAGCTATCGCTGAGCTGGCCGCGAACCAGTTTGCACTTGTACGTTGAAAGGTGCGGATGGTATGCGGATAAATGATTTTTCAGTTCTCTGCTTTTGCACGCAAACTACCACAAATATTTTGCGAGTGTGTTGGTTGCTCTGCCAGCGGTGCCGATCGCTGATCTACATACATAGGCATACGTCAGACGGTCAATATATATTGATGCAATCCGTGGATCGTGATTCATATTGATAGTGTAGCATCGAGTATTGATGGCTCGCGATTCTGGATCGCAAAATTTTGAAACCCGTGATCCGGATCGCAATATTGGCAATAAACGAATTGAAAGTGAAAGTGCGAAAAGGACGCAAGTAAAATATCTTGAACCTCAGAGCGAGAAAAATATCGCAATATTCATATTGAACGTGTAGCACTACACGCTACACAGTGACTGAAAATCTTGCTTTTAAATACGCCCCGATATCTTCAGTTGACGTGGAAAAACCTTTTTCTACGTTTAAGAACTTACCGCGACAATCTACATAGTTTTCTATTTGAAAATTTATCGCAAAATTTTGTAATTTACAGCAATAGCAATTTGAATAAATAAGTATGCAATTTGATTATTTTTTAGGGAAATACATTAATTTTCCAAACACCTTCTTTAGAATTTCTCCCAATAATTTTATGTTACAACAGGTATATCTTAAAAGTTTGAAATATCTAAGTGAAACGCCGAAACACGTCAACTTAATTTTTGCCTGTAGAATACAATGACGTATTCAGAATATCCGTAATAAATTTTGATTTCGAGATATTTAGGAAAGAAGTTTAAGATCTCTGATAGTGAATTCTTCGTCGTTTGTAAAGTAGGTTTTATTCCATCAGTACAAATTGACCCGCCCTAATATATATATGTAGATTTTCGTATATAAAAATACTTGTTTTCTTTTGGTAACGAAGATGTGTTTCGCAAATCTGAATTTTTTTTATTTCTCTTGCATGAGAGGGGAGCGCACAACCTACCATGCCGTATATCTTTTTATTAAGTACTAGCAAATACCCGTCCCGCTTCGCAGCGACAAACAAAAGCTTTTATGTTATAATGGGTTTCTCCCTTTACCTTTACCTTTACTTTTACTTTTGCTTTTACTTTTACCTTTACCTTTACCTTTACCTTTACCTTTACCTTTACCTTTACCTTTACCTTTACCTTTACCTTTACCTTTACCTTTACCTTTACCTTTACCTTTACCTTTACCTTTACCTTTACCTTTACCTTTACCTTTACCTTTACCTTTACCTTTACCTTTACCTTTACCTTTACCTTTACCTTTACCTTTACCTTTACCTTTACCTTTACCTTTACCTTTACCTTTACCTTTACCTTTACCTTTACATTTACCTTTACCTTTATCGGGACCACCCATCACCATCCGAGCTCACTACTTGAACCATTTCTGGGAAACCGACTCAAAAAATAACAATGAAAATATCTGTATGTTGAAGCCCTGCTCGACACCTTTCATTTGATACCAATTCGCCTAGAAGCATTCGAGGGTCATCCGGGTCCATGTTTTGACCCATATTTGGGGACCCGGCCTAGGCATCGCAATGAAAATAACTCTATGTTGAAGGCCTGCTCAGCACCTTTCGTTTGATACCCATATTGCTCAAACACTTGCTGGGTCACTCTGGGTCCACATTTGGGCCTATATTCCGGGAAGTTCCCACTTTTTCGAAATTATATATACCATATTATGTGCGCTAGTACCACGTGAATCTACTGTGAAAATTTCAAAAAGATCGGTTTATTACTTTGGGAGTCCATAAAGGACACACACACACACGCACACACACACATATTCATTTTTATATAATAGACATAAAAAAAATTTAAGGGCATATTTTCAGTGCTTAAACTAAGTTTTAAGGGCATATTTTTAGCGCTTAAGCCCTATTTTTAAGGACATATTTTTAGCGCTAAAAACGAATTTTTTAGGGCATATTTTCTGTTGCCCTACTCATAATTTTTGACAAAATTAGTTACAATAATTTTACGGGAGAAGAAATTGGTGAAAGTTGCAAAAAATAAGGTTGGCCAATACATAAGTTCGGCACTTTGAATTGCACTTGGAGCTTTCCGAAATTACAAAGTTGTGTAGCATATGTTCGTTTGGCATTTTTAAAAAAAATGTACTGATAACAAAAAATGTTCATTTTGTGAAAACAGTGAGCAGTTTCAATTAACAAGTACTGTAAACAGTACTATTCAGGACCTGGTTAATTAGGTTTTGATGAATCATAATGAGTTTCAGAAAAGTTAGAAAACATTTAAATTTATGGTGTATGGGTCTGGATATCTGTTTCAGCAAATATGTTTATCTTAGCGAAAAATGGATGCGAATGCAAACCAAAATTAAAACCACCCCCCCCCCCAAGGCTAATTCCTGCGCACGGCCCTGGTGATAGTGATAGTAATAGTGATAGTGATAGGGATAAAGATTGAGATTGAGAATGAGATTAAGATTGAGATTGAGACTGAAATAGAGATAGGGATTGAGATAGAGATAGGGATCGGGGGAAGTAGGTTTGTTGTGTGAATATAACTATAACTTTTATTCACAGAACAGACAATTTTTCATTATTCGCAGTCATTAAAATGGACTCTAAGATAATGGTTAGCAATACGCTAATCATATACTTTTCTTTAGGCTTCATAGGAATAAATTTTAGCAGAACAACGTCTGCCGGGTCAGCTAGTATATATATATATATTTAATTTCATTCAAGTTCTGCAGAAGCTGCTTTCTTGGCAAAAAAAAAAAAATGAAAATGCTGACGAATTATTAAAAGCTACTCAAATATGTATCATGTCATAAGCATCCGTGTACATATACATACATATGTATGTATATACATATATTTTATAACAGCAAGCAAATTTTGATGACCTTCTTCTTTGTCAATAAAAAAAATATTTCAACTCTTTATGCGAGATACTTTTATTGGCCATTTAAATCCCTCAAGTATGTAGTTTTGTTATAAAATATTAAACGGTAGGTATACCAAATCTGCTCGGCTATAATGCAGATCCTTGTAAATGAAAATAAAAACGTCATCAAAGATTTACACGCACTAAAGATTTATATTTAAGTACATGAGTATGTTTGAAAAAAAAAAAACGCCTAAGGCTGAATAGATACACGTACAAAGTACCTAAAACATATGGACAACATTTTATGATCTTTATACACGCACTTAAATTGCTATTTTTGGCGTCTCGGAATTGGCAGTTAGTGCGCCTAAATGTATGTTTTATATGTGAAGAATATGTTTTTGAGCGTTTTTTTTTTACTAAAGATAAAAATTTAAGATTTATGTAAATAATAAATACTTAGATACATATGTGAATAAAAATAAAACCTGTCCGCTATACGCCAGCTGTTATTTACAGCTTAAATTTTGAACACTTGTGGCGTAGATAAATAAAATCAAGCACTGAAAAACAATTTTTGCTGGATAAATGGATTGTGATAAAATGCTATTTAAGACTTATTTAACCACAAATTGAAGATAGAATCTGCAAATGTATATATCTGTTTTTTTTTTGAGAGAATATTTGTGCAATGCAAATGGCTCATAGTAAAGGCTTGAAGAGTTGAGAGAAAAATCCATTTAGAGCTTGCGTGGGCGGCACCATCTGTTAAGTAAAAATTTGCGTGTGCTGTGGTTTGCTGACAAAAAATTGATGAAGATGAGAACAGAAAGTCTTGTTGTCAGCTAAGCTAATATAAATTCTCCACACCAGCACACATAGGTAGATTTTCAAGTTTTATGTGGCCAAAAATAATTTATTGTCTACATCTATTCCAAATTGCTTGTTTAATGCAAAATTTTAATAATTTGTGTTAAAAGTCGATTTTATTGAAAAATATATACAGTGACTCAAAAAAGAAATCATACGCCAGAGTTTTTAAATTTATTTCAAAGAGTTCTGGCGAAAATTTTACTTTATTGTTTTCGTTTAAAAATATAGACAATTTTTCAATAAAAATCGTTTTAAGCAGGATTTCTAAGCTTATGGAAAAAATCCGAAAAATCGTAGAAATTTCTAAAAGTGGATTAAAAATTTCAAATTGAGGTCAGAATTTATAGAAGATTTTGAGGAGATTTCTAAGCGTACTGTTATGTAGCCAACCAATTTTAGTGTAAAAGGTGCAATTCTCAATGCTGTGAAAATTTCCGTCGATTTTAGAGATTTTTTTCTGTAGGGTGTTTTCCTTATAACTATGTACGTGAGACCGTTCCAATTAAAATTTCCGAAAAGCCAATGAAAATTTTCAAAACGTTGAATGTTGCATATTATTATATTAAAATTGAATAAGCTGCAAAATTGCTTACTCAAAAATCTTCTAAAAAAATGTAGTTTTAGAATTCTTAGCCCCTTTTTATGATAAGTATTTCCTTGACTTTGAAAAATTGGAAATACTAAAAATACTGCCTAAAAAGTTAACAATAAACGCTGATAAATATCTCTAACTTTCGAGCATCATCTACATTAACCAATATATTTGTTAGAAATATAAACAATAAAATCAAATATAAAACACAACAAGTAAGGAAGCCTAAGTTCGAGTGGAATCGAACATTAGATACTCAGCTGTATGCTTTCATTGTTTGTTTGCGTTTGTTCGATATAGGGTGTATTTTATATGAAACGAGTGCTGCATAAACAGGGCGCAGCCACGCCCATTTTCAAAATTTGTATCAATCATCCAAATAAGCATATAAATATTATTGTTAGTGCAAAATTGCATCCCTCTATGACTTTTAGTTACAAAGACTTCACGTTACAAATTCCAAAAGGGTGTTCCAGAAATATCTTTGTTAAAAAGTAGGCGTGGTCATAAACCGATTTCAATACATTTTTGCGTGTCTATTAACACATGTTATAAAAGTGTATAAACCAAGTTTCGTCATAATATCTCAGTTATTTGTCGAGTAATAGGCTCGTAGATTTCTTTGTATAAAAAGAGGCGGTGCCACGCCCATTTTATAAACTTTTTTTATTTTTTGTTTCCGGTCTATTTTAGAACTCATGTCACAAAATTTCAATGAATTATCTTTATATTTCCCAGAGATATCGCCAAAAATGATTTTATTAGGTCACTTTATAATACCCATATATAAAAGTGGGCGTGGTCGTCAACCAATTTTGGTAATTTTTCGTCCACACATTTGGCTAAGTAAATATATTACGCGTACCAAATTTCATCGATATATCTTTAACGGTTTCTGAGTTATGACATATAAAACTTTCAATGTTTGACCCTTAATAAGTGGGCGTGGCACCGCCCATTTTCAAAAATTTTTGTATTTTTTGTTTTATGTCCGTAGTTGGACTCCTACCACAAAATTTCAGTGATAGATCTTTATATTTGACAGAGATATCGCTTAAAATGTTTTTATTAGGCCCCTTTATAGTTCCCATATATAAAAGTGGGCGTGGCCGTCAACCGATTTTGATAATTTTTCGCCAAAACATTTGTCTAAGTAAGCAAATTACGCGTACCAAATTTCATCGATATATCTACAACGGTATCTGAGTTATGACTCATAGAACTTTCAATGTTTGCCCCTTAATAAGTGGGCGTGGCACCGCCCATTTTCCAAAATTTTTGTACTTTTTGTTTTACGTCCATAGTTGGACTCCTGCCACAAAATTTCAGTGATAGATCTTTATATTTGACAGAGATATCGCTTAAAATGTTTTTATTAGGCCCCTTTATAGTTCCCATATATAAAAGTGGGCGTGGCCGTCAACCGATTTTGATAATTTTTAGCCAAAACATTTGTCTAAGTAAGCAAATTACGCATACCAAATTTCATCGATACATCTTCAACGGTTTCTGAGTTATGACATATAAAACTTTCAATGTTTGCCCCTTAATAAGTGGGCGTGGCACCGCCCATTTTCCAAAATTTTTGTACTTTTTGTTTTACGTCCGTAGTTGGACTCCTGCCACAAAATTTCAGTGATAGATCTTTATATTTGACAGAGATATCGCTTAAAATGGTTTTATTAGGTCACTTTATAATACCCATATATAAAAGTGGGCGTGGCCGTCAACCGATTTTGATAATTTTTCGTCAAAACATTTGCCTAAGTAAGCATATTACGCATACCAAATTTCATCGATATATCTTCAACGGTTTCTGAGTTATGACATATAAAACTTTCAATGTTTGACCCTTAATAAGTGGGCGTGGCACCGCCCATTTTCCAAAACTTCATCAAATTTCGTCATAAGGGCCTGAGCTCAATACGTGGGTAAAATTTTATCACTCTAGCTATATTAGTGGCTGAGATACCAAATATCCGATTTTTTCTATATAGGAAAAGTGGGCGTGGTCATGGTCCGATTTCGCCCATTTTCAATACCAACCGTCCCAGTCTCGATACCAACTTGCATTTCAAATTTCATCAAAATATCTCAATTTTTACGCGAGTTATCGTGCGTACGGACGGACGGACGGACGGACGGACGGACGGACGGACGGACGGACATGGCTCAATCGATTTCTCTTTTCACCCTGATCATTTTGATATATATAAGTCCATATCTATCTCGATTATTTCATTATGTTACAATCCACCGTTATGAAATCAAAATTATAATACTCTGTGTACTAGTACAGCTGAGTATAAAAAAGAAAAAGAATGTAGGTACATATGAATAACCCCGTATTTAGTAGTGAAGTGCGGCTTTGTGCGACGTAATTTTTTGCCGGAAAAATACCAATTGTACTAGATATCATGTCCAAGGGTTAACTTGACTGAGTCTGACAGAGCAACATAACAAAATCAATTTTGAACACAAAAAAGAGTGAAATTTTTTTTAAATATCCCAACTTTAAAAGCTTAAAACTATAAACTTAGAATTATTGGAAATCAAGGATATTATTGAAAAGTGTTAATAATTACTTGAAGATTTAGGATCCATCACGATAATTTAAATGAAATGCTTTAAATAATAAATATTCACGTTGAAACTAGCGCTTAAAAATATGGAAAAAAAAATTAAAATATAAATTTTCGATATGCTAAGTTTCGACCATCTGGATCAAGTGCAGAGTATGGAGTCGGGAAAAAAGCGATGAATTATTGTTCCCCATTCTATTTCCAATATGAGGGTATGTTTTTTTCTGCAATTGTGACAACTTCACAAAATTCAATTTTGGCCGCATAAAGCTTGAAAATCTACCTATGTGCAGCACTTAAAGCCAAAATATAAACAAAAAAAAACTAAGTTGAACTTACCTTAACAACCCCGCTGTGTGTTCTGCCGTATTTATATTGTAAAAAGTGTCTAAAAAAAATGACTTTGTTGGTCAACAGGGATAACCATCTGCCAATATTCCTATAATCTTAAGCTGAAAGTAATAAAATAATAATAATTTACATATTTCATTTTTCAAAAATTTTAAAACTTGCTTAGTTACTTGCTTAAAAATCCCTTAGACGACCAAATCTCTACTCTCCAATGAATAATTTATGTTTCCAAAAAGTCCACCATTTTATTTTCTACTTTTTTGTGTCTCTTTTATTGCTTCTGTCTGCTTCTATCTGGCTTTTATCTGCATGTTTGCATGTTTGTTTGCGCGTTCACATCCCTCTCGTCCGTCAGTATTACAATCGTTCGACTGCTCTTCCTTCCTTTTTATCAACTTTACACATTCATTGTTGCCATTTGTACACTACACACACGTACGTTCACGTACAAAGTATTTCGACATAGATATATTTATTTATTTCCGGCCGTTCAAATGTTTAACAATTCAATATTTCCTAGACCATTTCCTATTTGACTTTGTTTGTTTGTTTAGTTTTATAAAATAAGTTAATGCTGCCGAAGGCTTGAGTGCATTGACTTTCTTTAAAATTTAATACAATTTAAATGCATATGTAATACATATTATGTATGTCTGTTACGCTCTTGCAATATGTAAATCTAAATGTTTTTATTATGTACATACGTGTTTTGGCAGTAAAACATCGAGGTACTTAAGGATTAGAAATGTTTAGGCTGCTAAAGAGTCTAATAGAATTAAGCCGATTCGGCAACAACTTTTCAAAATACCATAGATAGGATTTCTAGAGTTAACGACTGCTAGAGAAACAAGAGCAAAAACACCCTTTTCCATAACTACACGGAGAAAACTATATTGATGTCACATCCATATTTATGGATAATCCTGTCTGATCCATAAGCTATGGATGCCATATCAATATTTTTGTATACATTACAAATCTTTTTCGGATATAACATCCATTATATGGATATGACATCCATAGTTTATGGATCAGACAGGATTATCCATAAATATGGATGTGACATCAATATAGTTTTTTCCGTGTAACGAGGGCTCTCTCTTTTTTCTTGAATCAGAAATAATCCAATTTCCTACTATGTACCACAAGTATGCTAATAAATTCCTATTATGTACCACAAGTATCTATATATTAATAGGCTAACAATTTTTCCATAGAAACAATTGCCAGGCTGTTTAGCACATTTAACATACTCATATCCACATAAAATTGATATGGATGTGTTCGTATGAGTCAGGAGCAGTGCATAGGCATATAATTTTTTCAATAAATTATTTAATTTGTTTCTAATTAATAAATAAAGTTTTTAGTTAAGAGAAATAGATATCGTAAAACTGTTTACAAATATCGTAAACACAGTTGAAGGGTCGCTTTAATTTAAAAGCGCTTTCTCTCTTTCATATGCGTTGGCCAAGTTTGCGCTCAGATCAAAATCACCGTGGTCAAATATCTCCTATTGCTTTTCCATTAAGGCGAAAAATGGGAGAGAGAGAGCGGGAGGCACACTGAGAGCAACTAAGTAATTTTAATTTTGACCATGATTTCGCGTCGGACCGTGATCAAAAGGGTAAATCAGTGTTGCGGTACAACTGGAATTTGGAAAGTGTTGCTTATCTCTGCGAAAAGGATTAATTTTTGTACCTTTCTTCCTATTTATATTATGTACATATGTATGTATAATTGTACCTTTTTCAAGTTTTTCACAAAGTAGTAGAACAAATAAACATTTAAAATTTAGATGTATGCATACATACATAAGTACATATGCATATACATATACTGAAATTTGCGTCCCCATACTTATTAAAAGTGAAAATGAAATTGAAAATTGACAACAAAGCCAAATAAAACCCCTGGGAAAATCGTGAAATTGGGAGAGCAAGAAAGAGTTTCGTATCAAGTCATCTTTGCTTCCTATTATGAGTTCTATAAGCGCCAGAGCGCAAGAAAGCTAAAAAGCTGTAAGAAGTAGACCTTGCAATGCTCCATACTATAGAGAAAAAGGAGCAACCAATTACAATAAACAATCATGGAAAATTAAAACCTCCATCGAATACTTTGCCGAAGCCATTTTTGGCGCTCAAGTATTTTATATGGATGCCACGCTTATGTACTTTAGAGTGTGCCAATAAAAAAAATATAAAATAATATCCGTGTGTGTGCTTTATACTTATTTTTATTTAAATTTTTGTTTTAATTTCACTTTACTCACTGTTAGGCCTTTTAATTTTAATTTATTTATTATTTTATTTCTTTTTATTTTAATATTTTTCTTTTTATTCCAATTTTACTTAATTCGTATTTATTTTATTTGAGGTGCTTTTTAACTACTTTTATAATACTTTGAGTACTAAGTTTGGTAATCCAATACAAAGTTGAAAAAATAAATTGCATGCTCGAATTTCGAGCACGGGCGATACTAGTCTATATATTAATAGGCTAACATTTTTCCCATACAAACAATTGCCAGGCTGTTTAGCACATTTAACATACTCATATCCACATAAAATTGATATGGATGTGTTCGTATGAGTCAGGAGCAGTGCATAGGCATATAATTTTTTCTATAAATTATTTAATTTGTTTATAATTAATAAATAAAATTTTTAGTTAAGGGAAATATATATCGTAAACGTGTTTACAAATATCGTAAACACAGTTGAAGAGTCGTCTTAATTTAAAAGCGCTCTCTCTATTTTATATGCATTGGCCCAGTTTACGCTCAGATCAAAATCAACGCGGCCAAATATCTCCTATTCAGCGTTGCCGTTTTAGCCATTTGGTGGCTACATTTAGCCACTGCCGTAATTTTTTAGCCACCAAAATTTCGGTTTTGCCCCTAGCCACGTTTTTAGCCACCGCTTGTAATGAACCATAATTTTGAACATAGGAAGGATGTGGTAACGCTAATTCAATTCAGCGATTATCACAAATCAAAACAAGTAACGCAACTATCGATAAATGCCTTTTGATACTCGCTAGTGGCATAGTAGGCTGTCGATGAGAGTCCGTATAAGGATCTAACTGACTTTGTATATTGTTTGCTACTTCTCCACTTAGCAACGCCGAAGTGGAAAGAACCTTTTCCGTAATGAATATTGTCAAAACCAAAAATCGAAACAAAATGAAACATACAATGTTGAATGCAATTTTAACTATAAGATATGGCTTAAAGAATGTAAAACAATGTTGCAATGAATTTGAAATAACAGAAGATCTCATTAAATTATTGAAGAAAGCATTAATTTATGAAGAGAAAGAGTCAATTAGTGATGACGACATAATAATAGATATTGAATGTGATATCTAATGTTTTTAGATATAGTTAAGTGCATACTATGTATGTATGAATATTTTATTTTTATACAAATTTATGATTTTTTCCTTATATTGTATGCAATACTTTTTTGCCTGAATTTGAAAAATAAATTTAAAACATGTTAATTTGAAACAAAATTTTTAGCCACCATTTTTAGCCACCAACCAAATTTTTTAGCCATTTTTAGCCACAAATTAAATCAAATCTAGCCACCACGAAAATTTTTCAATGGCAACGCTGCTCCTATTGCTTTTCCATTAAAGCGAAAAATTAGAGAGAGGGCGGGAGAGCACACTGACCAAGTCTAACAGGTAGGCTCGGCGGCGAATTGAAAAACTCCTTTTTTTTTTTATTTACAAAGGTAGAGTGTAATGTCAAAATCAAAGCGAATTCACACCATGGCCAATAGGAATGGACGAGCCGCAAGCGAATTCAGATTTTAACCACGGCGAAATATCATTTTGACATTACACTCTACCAATTACAATAACAAAATACATGGGAAATTTCTGAATTCGCCACCGGGCCTACCTTCCTAGATCTGCCTTGATTTTGACCATGATTTCGCGTCGGACCGTGATCAAAAGGGCAAATCAGTGTTGCGGTACAACTGGAATTTGGAAAGTGTTGCTTATCTCGGCAAAAAGGAATAATTTTTGTCCCAATACAAAGTTGAAAAAATAAATTGCATGGTCGAATTTCGAGCACCGGCGATACTAGTTCCTATGAAAACTTCCCAGATTCTCTTATAAATATGAGAAGTTTGTCGAGTGGTAGAGAATGTGCATCCGATATTCTCAACACATCTGAGTGCTAATAAATAGCCTACTTTCTTTTAGGGTTGTCAGCCCTAAAGGGCGCGCACGTGCGGCAAGTCTAGCGCACTTCGAACTTTCCGGGCAATCTGTTTTATTTTTATTAGTTATTTAGGCAAATACGAGTACATATTGCTTATGTTGAAAAAACGCTCATACTTGCTTGCTTTACTGGCAGTAAATTACTGCCCTGCATACATACATAATGCATACACTTTAAGTAATTTCGCACGCCCTAGTCACAATCCATTTGCCGCTATTATTACCCGCCAGGGATCAATACAATATACATACTTAACTCCCAAAATAGAAATGTGCTTATTTTCGTTAAAGCACGCATTTTTTTTTTGCTGTTGATTATATGTAAAGACTGATCTAACTGTGCTTTTGCACATACATATACATTGTAGGTTGGTAAGAACTCAGAAAACATTCTCGGAGCCCTCATAATTTTGGAGTCCGATATGAATCCGAAATAGGTGTAAAATATGGGGTTTAAGTTTTTGAAATACAATATTAGTCCGAAATATGTGTAAAATATGAGCTTAAGGAATTTTTCTATACACATGTAACTGTTTTGTTATTTAAAAGATAATTGTAATTCTTAGATGCTTTTTCGAAGAAACCAAAGTATAAAAGCATCACTAAAGTTCAATATAATGTTTAATGTCCCACTATATGATGGCGTTTGATTGAATTTCATGTTGATATCAGGTTCGAAGCTGGAGGAGAATACAAAAGAGACAACACTATATAGCAAACAGTGAAGGCGAAGAAGGTTCCACATGAGAGAAGAGGAGAACAATCCGGGGTAAAGCTTGATATTTTTACTATGAAACCGAATGAAGAGAGAATGATAAGAACTGGGTCAGGTGAAGAAAAATGCAAAAAAAAAAAATATTTTATGATTTTGCTAATCATGGAGGAAGGAAAAATTAGTTATAAATATGAAATACTTTTTGGTTGCTTATTTTTCCGACAGGGTAGGAATACGGTGTATTGTGGAACGATCTTCCGTCATCCCTTTGTCAAGTTTAGTTTGGAGACAAAACGAAAAGAGACACTGAAGATGGCGCATACTAGCCGAAACCGGTTTGTCTCCAAACCAAACTTGACAATGGATGACGGAAGATCGTTCTACAATACATTATAAATATGAGTCAAATATGAGACTTTATGACTTTTATTTAGGCTCTTAGGATGTATGAAATTAGGCCCATATTGGGCCAACACTTTAAGAACGGAAATACATATCGTCGCTCCGGAAGAAGAAAGACGCATGCCAGTAATTTGTCGACGAAAAAAGGCGCATTAAAAATATGTCGGGGAAGAAAGACGCTTTACAAAACATGTCGAAGAAGATAGACACATTAAAAAATATTTCGACGAACAGAGACGCATTATAAAATATTTCGACGAAAAAAGACGCATTAGCATTATTAACTGCGAAGAAAGACACATTAGCATTAATATTGACAAAGAAAAAATAAAAATCGAATACGTCTTTCTTCCCTAAAAAATATTTAAATGTGTCTTTCTTTGTAGTAAATCGTTATCAAAAAAAAAAAAATAAAGAGTCTCTTTCGAAAAATAATTTTAATGCGTCTTTCTTTGAAATCAAAAAAGTTTGCGTCTTTCTTCCTCAACAAAACACTTTGCGTTTTTTTTTTTCTTCTATAGCGACGATATGTACTCAAAAATGGGCTCATAATGAGTGTGAACGCTTCGGTTTAGGATACTTTTCTGACTCTTTTCCGGCTGCGAATGTTTCCTGGAAAATATAATGACTTCTTTGTAAGCAGCTGGAACGTAAAAAAACATACATATTTCGGTGAAATTACTTGATATTTGACAGCTGTCTGTTGTGCTGTTCTCTTCTGTCTGTCTGCACGACGTCGACGTCGCGCAATGCGCTGTCAAGTGTGCAAGAAAGTTTGCAAATATGTTTCGTTTTCGTTATTACAAGTTTATGGCATGTTTTTAGACGCAAATGAATGTGTCAAGCAAAATATGGCGTTGTTATTGGTTACTAAAATGGGGTTAGAGTTACCTACATATATGTAAATAATTTTTAGTTTCACTTTTTATGACTTAAGCATGTTTTGGAATCAATAAATTGCCTGTAAATAGATTTTGAGAGTGAGTTATTGTTATAAGACATTTGGTTAGAAATATGCAACGAAATTTTCCATGCCACTATTCCCTGAAAAATGAAGATTTGATTCAACGCAAAGCCCGTAAAAAACCGAAGTAACCTCAAAAACCAATTTCAATGCGCTTCTTTTCTTTCTATATAAAATAAATTTAAAAATTCTTACTTTTTTGCATTCTTAATTTATTAAAATTCAATACAATAATACAGCGAATATTTAAATCAAATTTATGAAATAAAACAAAAAAAATTTATTTTCAATTATCCGTCGCAATTCCTTCCGCATGCTGACCAACGTCGTCGTCATCGTTGTCTTTGGCTTCGTAATTCCAATCCATCATCGCATCTGCTCCATCTTGAAAATGCCGCATTAGCTCACAACTCCAATCGAGTGGCATATTAAGAAACGATTCTTCACACATTAAACTCGCCGTAACCTGCGCGCTCGATGGTGTTGCCGTTGTCAGTTCTTCTTGTTGCCTCAGCAACTCATCTCTATACATCATTTGACGTCCTAAAGCTTCCAGTGCATCCATCGAATATTCCCAAAGTCTTTTTCTACATTCACTATTGAGTTGCTCGGTCATTTCAAGTTTTAAATTGAGTTTTTCCATTTTATCCTTTCGGCGGCGTTGAATTTCTTGACGGTAGAGAAATATTTTGCATGGCAGTGATGTGTCGTTGAAGCATGTTGATGGTGATGTGTTGTTCATACTTTGTTTTGGGTTTTGGTATGTATTTTAGTTGATGACTAGTTTTATAATGATACATATTTTGAGTGCTTCGTTATTTAAAAGCAGTTTTTTTTTTCGTCTGCAGCAGGTGGGACAGTCATCATAGCACTGCTCTTAATTTACTATTATGTATGTATGTAGTAGATATATGCATGTTTCAATGATTATCTACCTGCGTTAACGGGCTTGGTTAGGCTAAATATCTAGGCATATCACTAATCTGTACTAATCTCTATATCTATCTCGCTCTTTCTTGCTCTGCCTTGCATTATAATATGTGTTGTAGAACTGAGTTGTGTGTACACAAATCTAAAAAAGGTTGACCTTGAACAAAATAATGCTATAGAATTATGACATAATGGTGGCCTGAGACAATCAAATTCTAGAACTTTCGCACTAACCGCAATAAAGAAGTTGCCGCCTACACTGAGAATAGAGTAGAAAAATAAAAAGGTAAGTTTTCAAACAGAAATAATGAAATTTACCTCAGTAATTAAAGTACAGATACAAAGGATGGCCTAGAAGGAGTAAAGTAAAACAAAATTCCTCATTTCTTGGAATTACCAGTGCGAGCACCTATTAAGAAAAATATAAAACATGTTAGGTCAAGATTATTTTTTAACACAGCTGCTGTACTAATTATTCAACAAAACATAATATTACCACAAAATTATGGCGACAGAAAAGCGTAGCAGAAGAAAGTGATATATTTGCATTCTTCTCCCAACAACTTCGCTGCACATATTCAGCTTGAGACTATAAAAGGTGCGCATGCGTTCTGATCGAAATCAATCTGCTTCCAAACTACATGAGAATAATACACCTACTAAAAAGTACAAAACTCATTAACAAAACACTAAATTAAAAAAATGAAGACTACAAACAGAAAATTGTCCGAAAAATCTTCGCGTAAATCAACAAGAAAATCATCTAAGAGACCAGCAAAGAAATCGCCAAAATCGCGAATACCTTTTATGCTATTCAACTACCGACAAGCGCTATACGAACGCCAAAAGAACGCTTTAGAAGCTACAGAACGCAAACTGGAACTAACCAAACAACTTATAGAAGAAAAGGGCAAAAGAATACGGAGCCGAACAAACGAAAAAGCACTTATACTTGCGCGTCAAATCGCATACAAACAGTCGCTGGAACAGCAACAATGGGTTTTATCTGGCGGTTTAAGGGAATTCCTTGAATCGGATCAATTTTATCTTGAAAATGATGAGGATGTGGAAGTAGATCATAAGCGAAAAGAAATGCGGCATGCGATTGATGAAGAGGTGGCGGAGGAG
Organism: Urophora cardui; assembly: GCA_960531455.1. Taxonomy (NCBI): domain Eukaryota; kingdom Metazoa; phylum Arthropoda; class Insecta; order Diptera; family Tephritidae; genus Urophora; species Urophora cardui. The sequence continues at coordinate 127,356,078 of OY482673.1, forward strand.
CAGATGGAGCAGAAACCCAAACCCGCATTCAATTATGATTGCTCCAGCATGGATATTGAGTTGGAGAATGCAGTTGATTTTAATCAAGAGAGCGATTGGTCGAGTTTAATAAATGCGCATGCTCCTTTAGATGTGAGTTGGATAAATGAGCTGATGAAAATGTGATTAATTAAAGTTATGGATTTTAAGCCGATAAAATTTTGTGTAATTCTAGTCGTATTAAGAAATTGTACAAATAATAAAAATTTTAAATTGTATAAATGTAAGTATATTTTAAATAAATCCAAATATATAAAATGTAAAGAATATTCTAGATTTTATTTTATATATAAATGTATGTATTATGTCCTTGTTGAATAATTTGGTTACGCCCTTCCAGGATCCTCGAAATGAAACAAGATAGGCACATCGCCGAAACTGGTTTATAACTAAATAAAATTTGACAAGGAATGACGGAAATTTGGTCCAAAATACATCCAAAACAAAAAAGAAGCTTGCTGGATTCCTATGCCAGCTTTGAGACTTCATAGCCAGTTTTCCTTGAATAGAACTGAGTTAGGGGTTTGTACTGCAACCATTGTACCCTCTACTAGATAAGATTATCTCATCTAAGCCTTGGTTGGCCAACAATCGAATCGGAAGGATAGCGCTCGAATTTGGAGACTGAATATGTCCATGCTCTGGCTAAGACATTCCCAAGAACATTTCACGTGTCCTTTTGATGTAAGTTGAAGCTTGACTCCGTAGCAAAATGGAATGAACTTCAACATATGTGGGTACCCGGACATTGCGATGCTTAAGGTAGAAAACTGGCTGATAAATTGGCGAATTTCGGATCAGCGGAACAACCAACTGAATCGCAGCCAATCATAGGACCAAGTATAGTGTGAAGTATGAAGTACATCAGGGACTGAATGAGGGATACTCACGGGAGACGCTGGAACTCTACAGATGCCTGTAAAATTGCAAAGTACTTTCTGAAAGAACCTAACAAGGAAGTAGCAAACTTCCTTCTCAAAGAAGGATGGTGGTCTTGTGGGGTTCAAAACACAATAAAACACAATCCATGGGGACAGCAGATGACCAACATAGGCATCATCGACAGCTCATATGCCTATCTTCTCTAGAGAAGGACGACGAGTTGTATTGAGAATAGCGGAAGCACATTCTCTACTACTCGACGAACTTCTTAGATTTATTAAAGAATATGGGAAGTTTGCAAAGGAACTCTGATTCCACTATCCTACCTTTTCACTAAATCATAGCCAGGCACGGGCAAGTGAGAAGCATCACACAAATTCTAACAAAAGTAACGCAAACCGATCTGCTCTCACCAGCACAAAGTCTCTCACAATTTTGCCGACCTGTGCTCTAAATCTTTATTCTTTCTAAGGCCTTAAGTATAATGGCCAAATATGCCCGAGTGCTTGGGAAAGGCACACCACAATTCCATTCCCTATCACAGAAGCAGCGTAGACTGCTGTAGAGGATACCAAGTCTATGCATATGTTTTTGAGCCTGAAATGTCCTGTAAGAATTCTTAATTTATTCTTAGAGAGGTTCCGCAGCCGCGTGAATCGGTTATACCCTCCCATTATTGCCTTTTTCTGTCGCATTCCATCAGTTTGGCCTACTACAGTTCCCTTAACTATCTTTTCTCGCTCCTGATAGTTTGTGGACCTATTGCTATGAATGTCTCAGCACCATTGGTATCGAAGTCGCTATCTGCCTGACAAGGCCTCTATTTCCATGTGGCCTGGTATCAATTCGCCTATGGCCTGGTATCCAGACCATTAAGGTGGAGGTCCGAGTTGTCAGCTCGTTCAGTCTATTCACGCACTCTGGAAAAATCTAGAAGGTTTTCTCGAAGAATCCAGTTTGGTCTGAAGCTCTGATCGGCAAATACATTTTTTTAGAGAAGGGTATGCCCCCGACTGCCGAATGAGAGACCTCTGGCATGTCAAAGGAGCACTCAATATCCATAGCAGTAGCAAAAGACTAACAAATTTTAAATGGTAAAAATACCAATATTTTTAATTTAAATTTTTATTTGATACTCGTATAAGAGCTAAAGATACATTAAAAAACTATACACAATACTGATATTTTTCTTTTACTTTTTACTACGTTAGATAATATTTACGCTCTTCCGTAGGCATCCATGCGTTTACGTTTGTTATGGGTTTGTTCTCTGTCATAGCAATCATTGTGTTTACGTTGATTTTTATTTTGCTTCATGGTTCTTTCGCGTTCATTTAACAACTTCCAATTTCCGTGACTCTTTCTTCGTTTTCCATGTTGAATATCTCTACGCTCCGGAACGTCTTTAGTACCAGCATCAGCATTCTCATCCGCTCTCTTACTCTCGGCGCATTCGCTCTGTTTGCGTAAAAGTTTTTGATATTCTGCTTGTCTCGAAAATGCCAACAAATCCTCCCAAGTGGCATGCTGTGCATTATTACAAAGTTCGCCGATTAATCCAATGGTTAAATTGAGTTTGGTATCGATCACATCTTTTTCGATTTGTATGGGACGACGCCGTTCTAGCTGATAGCGAAATATTTTGTAGGTGAGTGTTGAGTTTTGGGGGTTTTCAGCTGGAGTTGCCATTTTTAAATTATTATATTTTTTTGCAATAAATTGTGAATCGTTTGAGTGTGTTTAATCTTTCACTATTTTTTGAAGAATGATGCGCTCTCTGAATGATGCATTATCTTTTATAGGCTGTTCGTATATCGCAAAGCGCAAGAAAAATTCAGTACCTGGATTACCTGTGAAACTTACGTGTCGTGTGCTTAGCTCTATTTCACGTATACCCTACGTACTTTAAATCAGGGACCGTAACGATTATGATTTTTATAAAAAAAAATCATTTTTTATAACGATTAAAATTTGATTTTTATTTTTTCGATCAAAAATAATTTTTATTTCTGGATTTAAATTTTTCCGATGAAACTTGATCGATATTTTATGATTTTTATTTTTTCGATCAAAAATAATTTTTATTATTGGATTTAAATTTTTCCGATGAAAATTGATCGATATTTTATGATTTTTATTTCTTCGATCAAAAATAATTTTTATTTTGGATTTCAATTTATCTGATCAACTTTAATAAATTTTTATTTATTATTTTTTCCGATCAAAATAAACTCTAAAAACTTGTTTCTTTTGTACCATACGCTATATTATTTATACGCTAACATAATTTTTGTTCTCAAATAGAACTGTGCCAATTTTCATTAAAATTGGTTGAAAAATGCGTCCATAATCGCCGTTGGAAAATCACTGAATGGGTGTTGTATCCTTTTGAACAGAACGGAACAGAGCTATGGCAATGTGCACGCACACGTTCGTATGTGTATTCCAAACTTCCCAGCAAAAATCTGGTCATCGCAATTACCTGTCAGGCATGACAGAAGGCCTTGCCTGACGAGTTCATCACTTCTTTCGCGAAAAATGAACTGGAATAAATACCGTTATTTTCAGTGGAAATTTCCATAATGCCTTACATTTTTCGCCTTCTTTATCTGCTTCCCTGTAAGGTATTCTTTATTTAATTCGCTAGAATCCTGGCGGTATTGCGTGATTTATTCGTTCGGCGGTAATGCAGTGGGCAAGTCCTTCCCTCCAATGACAAGCCCATGCTAATGTCAGGCATTCAAGGAAGCAATTGCTAGGGTTTTTCTGGATTACCTTCTTAATTCCACAGTCATCGACTTTTTTGATGGGTTACCAAGCAATTCTGAACACAACATGCACAATGTTGGCAATCGTCAACTTCAGGCCATCAAATATAGGATTTACTAACGTTTGAAAAGATTTATTATGATCGGAAAAAAAAAATTGATTAAGGTTGATCGGAAAAATTTAAATCCAATTTATTTTGATCGAAAAAATCTTATCTTACTAATATTATAAATGTGAATGTAGCGATGTTTGGATGTTTGGATGTCCAGACGTTTGCTTTTGTTCCTCAAAAACGTGAGAATGGCAAGACGGATTTTGTTGAAATTTGGCAGGCATACAGGTTATAGTCTGGAAGGAAGTATAGGCTATTTTTTGTTTTTAATTTTGGGGGTTCCGACCCTGCTAAGGACCGTTACTTTTCGTTATATTTTTATTCCATATAACTATGAGTATACTGGAACTATACTTATGATATTTCGCATATAGGTATAGATAGATCGTACAATATAGGTATCAAACGAAAGCGGAAGGTCCCAGGTTACATTTGGACTTCGATATATTTCGATAAATTGATCGATAACTGAGTTATCGGTGAAAATGTTATTGCCCAAAAGCATTAAAATTATACTACAATATGGGTATCAAAGGAAAGGGGAAGGTCCCAGGTTTCATTTGGACTTCGATATGTTTCGATAAATTAATCGATAACTGAGTTATCGGTGAAAATGTGATTGCCCAAAAGCCTTAAACTTGCCCCACAATATGGCTATCAAACGAAAGGGGATGGCCCCAGGTTTCAATTGAACTTCGATATATTTCGATAAATTGATCGATAACTGAGTTATCGGTGAAAATGTTATTGCCCAAAAGCATTAAAATTACACTACAATATGGGTATCAAGCGAAAGGGGAAGGTCCCAGGTTTCATTTGGACTTCGATATGTTTCGATAAATTAATCGATAACTGAGTTATCGGTGAAAATGTGATTGCCCAAAAACCTTAAACTTGCCCTACAATATGGGTATCAGACGAAAGGGGAAGGCTCCAGGTTTCATTTAGGACTTCGATATATTTCGATAAACTGATCGATAACTGAGTTATCGGTGAAAATGTGATTGCCCCAAAACCTTAAACTTGCCCTACAATATGGGTATCAAACGAAAGGGGATGGCTCCAGGTTTCATTTGGACTTCGGCATATTTCGATAAATTTATCGATAACTGAGTTATCGGGGATTGCCCAAAAACCTTAACATTACCCTATAAAATGGGTATCAAACGAAAGGGGATAGCCCAAGGTTTTTTATTTGGATTTCTATATATTTCGATAAATTTATCGATAACTGCGTTATCGGTCAAAATGCGTTTCCCGAAAAACCTTAATATTACCCTACAATATGGGTATCAAACGAAAGGGGATGGTCCCAGGTTTCATTTGGACTTCGATATGCTTCGATAATTTATCGATGATTGAGTTATCGGTGAAAATGTGATTGCCCAAAAACCTTAAAATTAACGAACAAGGGGAAGTTTTTTAGTCTATGGACACACGGTTGGTGCGACGGCATCAATTACGGTGCATTGCCCACCCGCAAAAACAAAAAATAAAAAAAAACAGGTAAGAATTTAAATATTTCCCTTACGTTTGTTCTTACAGCCTCTTCTATAACCATCTTTGGGCCTTTTCACATTACTCTGCACGACTTTTGTCTTCAATGAATCCATTAAGATGAATTTTTGTTAATACATATTCAAACCCATGAGTTTACATTTTTTTCTCTTTATGCTGGACTTCGACAAACTGAATGTTGAAAGGGGACTTCGTAGGTGCGGACAAGACCGCGGGTAAAGACTAGTATATCATAAAATATCGATCAAGTTTCATCGGAAAATTTTAAATCCAATAATAAAAATTATTTTTGATCAAGAAAATAAAAATCGTAGATAATGGTTATTTAAAAATTTAAAAAATAAAAATCTTCAGAATAAAAATGAGGTCATATTTGGATAGAATGTGCTAAAATCATTATGTCGGCATACTTGCATTTTTTTATTAAAGAAGTTTTCATAATGATTTTTTCATCCGAAAAAATGAAAATAACGATTAAAATCGGTCCCTGCTTTAAATATCAAGTTTTGTAAAAGTTATGTCTAATACTAAACAAATTGATGATAGGTAGGGTAGGAATATGACGTATTTACCGTCAGCCCTTGTCAAGTTTGGCTTAGAGTATTTGTGTTCACTTTAGAATATGACGTCTGCCGTCCCAAGTGGAGTTAAGAAGTTTTTAAGGTGGCATTTTTGGCATTGAACTTTCTTTGAGAGGCCTTTTAAATCTGGCATGATCTTGATTACTTCGCTTCGACTACTACATATCGACGGCTGAGAATAAGATCGCCGTATTTCAGGGCGTTTTTGAAGCAAAATCTGAAATAGGACGTTATTCAAACAATTTTTGGAATAGGGCATTTTTGAAACAATTTTTGAAATAGGGCGATCTTATTCACAGCTGTCGATATATACCTTATGGTATTAATTCCCACTTTAATATTCTTCAGAGTCATACATTTTCCATGATGTTCTAATAATCCAAATTTGGGCTACATCACCTATGCTGCTAAATTCTTCGTGGTAAGTATGTATGTTTGTTCGGATCAAACAATACGGAAAGCCTTCATAAGATAAATTCTTTAAAACGTATATTATTAACAGAGAAAAATTATTCTGTAAATTTTAATAAAAATAATTTTAAAATCATAAGGTGTTTTAGTGTGTAGTTTGCATCTCAGTTGTAGTTGAATCTCAGTTAGGTTTCATCCATTTTGTTTTCAGCCTAACACCTTCCATTATTTGTTTATGGTGTGCGTCTATTACTTGGTTAACCTGCTTCATTTATTTTTTGTCTCTTTCCAACATTAGCTCACATGTTTTCGTTTCACGCGCTCTCTGCGTAAGTAGCGCAGGTATGCATGTGATCAAGAGCTGCTCTCAATACACACACACACATGCCCAGCAAATAAACCTCTTTGTTTGTGTGTGTGTGAGAATGCCGATAGCTCGTTTAGCTCTTTCTAGCACATGTGCGTACCTTAACCCAAGGCCATTTTATTTCTCATTTAATTTTCTTTTGTTAGCCCAAAGGTAATTATTACCTGTTAACGAGCTGTAATTCCTTGCGGTATACTGACTAATTGATTTGTCTTCTGTTCCTTTTTCACCTTTACGCGGATGCTAAACTGAAACTTTGAAAACTCTGTTTGAGAATAAATAAAATTAAGAATATGCTCTGAATCTTGTAGAAGCTGATTTATAATGTGCGACTGATTTTTTTTTTGCGAGAAAGTGATCATCGCTGCTCTCTCACGCCTTTGCGCTACATATAAAAACACGAAAGCAGAAAAGAAATCCATCATTCCTTAATATACCATCAGAAGACAATCATTCACAATTGCAGTCCAAGAAAACAAAAATTCACACAAAAAAATAAATCAAAAATGGCAACTCCGTCTGACACAAAACTGTCGCGTAAAATATTTTACTATCAGCAAGAGCTGCGTAATTCCAATTCAAGCGCAAATGATCTAATCGATGCTAAAATTAAATTAACCGATGCTTTAATTGCCGAATGTTGTAATAATGCCGAACATGCCACGTGGGAGGATGTGATGGCTTCTGCCAGAGAAGCGGAATATCAAAAATTTCTGCGCATACAGAGGCAATGGGCCAAGGGTAGAAGATCAGCTGATGATGAGCATGTTAGTGAAAATTATCCGACAAGAGTTGTTTGTCGTGGTAGACGAAGGAGCAGTGAAAATTAAAAGCGAGTAGGAATATGAGTATGAAGCAATTGTAAATAATATTTAGAGTAGATAAAATAATGTAAGCTTTATTATACATTAATATAAGTAGAAATTAAAATAATATATTATATGAATAAAAAATAATATCAAGTTTTTGTCTTCATTATTGCCTTTTCATTTATGCATTCCTTTACGTCTCAGTACGATCTCTTTTCTCGACACTACCTTAAAATTGGATTTCTTGAAGAAAATAAATACTTAATTATGAAATTTAAAGAAGTTTCGAAGTGCATTCTAGATTGTTAGATATTAAGAAAACTTTTTTAGTAAAGCTCTTTTTCAGACCCCGGAAAAATTATGAGAGAGACCGTGTAGGACAGCGCAGAGCTATTTGCGCTAGATTGGTTAAAATGTGCGTGATGTTTCCCATTACTCAAATGGGTGAAAATGCCGCAGTCTGCTCTAGTTTGCTGGCCCATTAGAATTTGGCAGGCAAGAAAAAATTATAATTTTTGCAAACATAGACTCACAGACTTCTCTCCAATTCTTTTCTCGTTGTTTGAAAATTATCACAGAATTCTAGAAGCAGAATTTACTGGCTCGAATCAAGTCAGGTTATGTATGACCGACTATATGCAAGGTGGGACAAACGTGAATGAGACGAGGACTATGAAAGAACTAAAGCAACCAAAAAGTTAAAGAACTAAAGCTTTGGATCAAATCAAGAAGAAGAATTTATGATATTTTTTTTTACAAATATTATTTTATTAAATATAGTCAAATATACTCGTATATAATCATTTTACAAAACTTAGAGTACGAATAACAATAGGTAATACAAAAATTTACAATCACAGGAAATCATATACACGAATTTTCATATTTTCTACTGGCTTCACCATCATGCAAATATATCCAAATGAGATTCATATTCTGCCTTGTATTCTGCATGCACATCTAAGAGGTTACACCAATCATAATCGCAATTCAAATCAACAGCATGCTCCATTTCCAGATCCATGTTTGAGAAATCCATACTTAAAAAATCGCTATTCACTTGCATTAATAACTTCTGCTGTTCGTCGTTATTCCCAGACAACATGGGATCATTGCCAATGTGCTGCATAATAATGACATCATCCAAACTGCTACTATCAAAACTAAAATCGTAGGTATTGTTCTGCTCCCCGCTTGGCAACTTTTCCAGTTCCAGTTCTAGTTCATTGTGCTGAAAGTGCATCGGCTCCAAATCATTTAAATCCAAACTTTCAAGCGCAAGTTCAAAATCAAAGTTCTCTTCCAACAGCGTATGCTCACTAGGCCGCTGCAAAGTCTTGCTTAAAGCTTCACTTGCATCAATATCGTAAGCAAAATCATCTGTTTCAATAAAATTGCTCTGCTCTCCAGTTAAAATGCTTCGTTGCTGCTGAAGTAACAGCTTGTAAGCTTTTAGTTGTGCGCGTTCTGTAGTATTTACTGCATTGCTTGCTTTTTCCGCCACCAATAAATTGGTTAATTTCAATTTGCGTTGCTTAAGTTTTACTGTATTGGGCTTGCGATGTTGCAGTGCCTCGCGATAGACGTATAATACGTAAGGTAATAATGATTTTCTTTCCATTTTTAATATTTTTTTTATTGCTTTTATAGCTAGAATTTTCTTCTATGAAGTTCGAAAGCAGTCTGATTGCGCTTTGAGCGTACGCGTGCCTTATATACCCTCATGCGCCTGCGCAACTAAGCACAGTTAGGTATAAAAACGCAGCTGTACGCTGATTGGATGTTGCTCTTTGCTTAAATTTGTAAACATTCAATGTAGTGGTTCGCGCATTTTCATACACCATGTGTTTGTGCTTAACGCTTACCTGCTTCATTTAGGTACAATTCAAGGTTAAGCATCATGTATACATGAGCAAATTCAGATTGTTTAGATTGAATTTCTCCTATAAATCTTGTCCATCGGACGCACTAAACATTATTCTAAACCAATTACCGCTAGACCTGCATATCCGTGAAACTGCCACCTTCAGCGCACTAAGACTACGGCATACGGAAGTCGGATTGCTGGAGGGAAAGATGAGACGAGCACAGCGGCATTCTCAGTAGGATCCCTGATGGAGTTCAGGCATCAGATTACCTTGCTTCATTACTAAGTATTGAGAAGGGCTTCAATTTGACATTCATGTCAAGAAAAGTGCGGAAGAGAAACAGCATAGGAAAGAAGAGAGTAATCTCAATCTACACCGACGGATACAAAATAGACTGTTGTGTTGGAGCTGGGGTTTTCTTTACTTAATGCGAGTATTTCATTCCGCCTCCTTAGTTCAGCCAGCATTGAAATGGCTTGTGAGCTCCTACTGAAACAGATGGTAACAGGGGACAAGGTGCGTATATATTCAGACAGCCAGGCTGAGATTCTGGCGCTTAACTCAACTATCACGACACGTAGCTACAAAAACATACTTCAAGGGGCGGCCGCTATGGGATTATCCATATCATGTATTGTGGAACGATCCTTTTCGAAAAAAGACACTGAAGATGGCGCATATTAGCCGAAACCGGTTTGTCTCCAAACCAAACTTGACAAGGGATGACGGAGGATCGTTCCACAATACATCATATTCCTACCCTGTCGGAAAAACAAGCAACCAAAAAGTATTATCCATATCCTTGATATGGGCTCCTGGTCACAGGAACATCGGTGTTAATGAGAAGGCTGACGAACTGGCAAAAGCGTCGGCAGTTATGAACGTTAGCAGAGCAACCAACTGATCTGCCAGCCCGTGAAATGAGACATCGACCTAAAATTCCGACAGCAGGCAGCACTGAGATGAAACTCAGCGGGCATTTTTAAGGCCACGAAGAAATTATGAACGAATGAAAATGCCAGAAGAACCAACGAGCTAATCAGCAGGTTAGGTGGCTTAAAATATACCCGCGGTAAGGAATGCCTGTCGTAAGAGGCGACTAAAATCCACTGGCCTAGAAGGTTGATAATGGCAAAAACATCGTTCGCATGACAGTCGGGCTAGTGTCAGAAGGGACTAGTACCGGAGCGTACCGGATTTATTCGGCAAAGGACTGTTACTTCTTTTTTTGTTGTTTGCTTTTCCGACAGGGTTGACTGTTACTTCCCCTACATTCCCCAAAACCTTCACGGAGTGTCTTGGTGGCTACAACAATAACCTAATCAGAAGGTGAATGCGCAGCTCTTGCTTATATCAGACACAATATCTTCGGCAATTTTGTGCTTCCCAGATTGTTCTCTTTAAAATTTATTTAGATTACAATAATAAAAAATTGAGAGTTCTTAACTTAATAATAATAATAGTAATAATATAATGCCGCTATTATAACTCTGATGAGTTTTATGGCCGAGCCTCTCTCCCAATTCGAGGTGTGCTCCTTTTTGTTTTTCCTACTAATTGGGTGGACCTACAGTTTTATGCCGGCTCCGAACGGCGAATACATTTTTTTGTGAGAAGCTTTTTCATGGCAGAAATACACTCGGAGGGTATGCCGCACACTGCCAAGAGGTGACCGCTGCTCTTCAAAAACCCAATAATTGGGTTTTTACTAATTAGAAATTTTTTTTTGGTGTTTGCTCGGACTGGGGTTTGAACCCGAGACCTCTGGCATACCTGGCGAGCACTCTACCCACTGCACAACAGCGGCCAACAACTTAACTTAATGAAAACATCTAATGCTAAGTGCTCAGTTTCTTAATTCTGCTGGGGTCTTCTATGTAGTTCATTTCGAAACCCACACATTGTTATTATATTGTCAACGTTCTCATTCGCTCTATCATATTCTGCATCTCATTATTAGTGCTCGGAAAATAGGTGAAAATCAAACGCCTAAAATTATGCTACGTAATTTTTGTGAGCACATCCAGTGGCAAGTTTAAGGGTGGGGTGAGTTCGGGTCTAAGCCCCCCGTGAATGCAATTGGATTTTTTGCTTACTAGGATGCCAGAAAAATAAATTATTAAGGTTTTTTATGGGTTGCACGTGAAAAATTGCAAAGAAAGCTACAATAAATAAATATAATAATAAAGAATAATAATAAATAAAGTATAATAAATTAATAATAAATAAATATATAATTATAAAGAATAAAGCAAAAATTAAGAATTTCTAGTGACTCGCTGAAATTTGAGACAAAATCTTCGCACGTGAAGAAAAAACAATTACAGTTTCAAACCAAATATATTTTGAATGAAAATGACGCAAGTGCATATTAGCAAATGGAATATATAATACAGCTTTTTAATTTATAGTGGTCTGACTTTAAACATTTGCATATTTTAGGTAAAAAAAACTTGATTTGAACTTTCCTGTCTTTTCTTATGACCATTTCAGTGTTTACATTTTTCCAATTGGATACTCGGCATAATTCCATATCTGTAAAAATGCAAATTTCTCTCGTGGTAAAAACGGGTTTGCATTTTTGTTTATGAGGTATTGGAACATTTACTTACTTTTCCCAAATTTTATTTTCATTACAGCTAGTTTTGTTTTGCTTTCAAAAAGCTTGACGATGTACAAAAATATAAAATATAAAAATGAAATTAATTTTTTTTTTTCTAAACGTAAGACGTACGAGAGTTCTTCATACTTTTTTTCAGTAAAAATGTCAAAAAAACTAAATCCCTCTTTGGCTTTATTTCATCGCACACCACTGTATGTTTATTCAAACTGCAAATTTGTGTAACATGATTAAGAACTTTTCTAATAAAATTTTCACCCACCATACCAATATGTCACCCCTTTATATTTAAATTGTAATCCCGCCACTGAAAACAAACAAAATTTACAAAATGTAGCATTTTTTAGGCGCTTGATTTCACCTATTTTTCCGAGCTCTACTCATTATTGATAGCATTGTTATTCTCTTCTGTCTCCGGACCCTTCTCTTGCTTTTCACATAAGCGTTTGTGTTCACTTCCCTTCTCACTTTCATTAAAGTCACGCTCCAGCTTAGCTTTTCCAATAAAACTCCTCAAACCAGGAGCTAAAATGCATTTTTGTTGTTGCACTGATTTCCTGTAAGCTTTTTGTCGCGCAAGTGTTTCCTTACTCTCGCTGTTCTTTTCTGCGATTATTTTCTCTTTATAAGCGTTATGGCATTGTATTTGCTGTGAAATAGTTAAAGCCTTACGATAGCTAAATAACAAGAGATTTAAAGATTTTGAGGATTTTGTTGGTTTTGTTTCCATTTTTAATGGTTTCGACAGAGTTCAGAACTTTGATTGATTTGAATTAAGAGCGCATGCGCGACTTTTATCCTGTATGCGTCCTTATAAACGAGCACGTTTAGTACAGCGGTTTCAGTGATTTAGATACATATGTGTAATACAAAGCAGACAATTCTCTGAACTACTAAGCCCTTCTTCTCCTTTTGGTACTTTTAAATAGTGTACCTAACAAGGTACAGGTCTGCTCCTTTTTTTCTTTGCTTTACATTATACTTCAGTCACTACTGCATTAAGCTCACATACACACTTAACCAGGAGGAAATGCGGCAGCTTATTTCTCATTGTTCTGGTACCTGAATGAAATCCTTTCATCCTTTCAATACCTGAAAATATTAGTGTTAAGTAGGTAGTTGTAAAAGCGTATAAAAAGGTATAAAGGCTGCACATGCGCTCACAGCGAAATCAATCTGGTTTCGAACAAGTACAAGTAAAAGTTATTGTAGAACAACTAAAAAGTTATTATTTGAAATGGAAGCATCGTCAATTAAATTGTTAAAAGAGTCACCGAAAAAGACATTGAGGAAATCGCTGAATCAACCTATAAAAAAGTCAGCTAAGAAATCAGCAAAGTCCTTAGTGCCTTTTTTGCTATTCAAATTCTACGACTCACTGCATAATCGCAAGAGGGATGCATTAGCCATAACGGAGCGCAAATTGGAACTAACAAGACAAATGCTAGCGGAAAAGGGGCAACGGATACGTAGTAAGACATCAGAAAATGCAAAAGCGTACGCACGTCAAATAGCATATAGAAATTCGTTAGAGCAACAAAAGTGGATTCTAACAGGCGGATTGAGTGCACTAATTCAATTTGATACCTCTCATCTTGACATCGATAGTCCCTACGATGAGGATGTACAGAAAATTGAAACTGAAGTTGAAAACTTGCGACATGAGGGGAACACAAAGGAAATTGAAGACGAAACAGAAAACTTGCAGCATGATGGGAATCAGAAAAGGCTACAAAAAAGGAAAAGATACGAAGTGGAAAATGAAAAGACGAAAGAAATGGTATCTGAAGCCAAACACTTGCGGCTTAAGGAGCATCAGGAAAAGGCGCTAAAAAGGAAAAGGAGCAAAGTGGCAAATGATGAGGAGAAAGCAATGGAACCTAAAGCCAAACACAGGCGGCATGAGAAGAAACAGCGAAAGGCACAAAACGAAGAGGAAACGAATGTTGAGTTGCAAAGATCAATCAATTTGAAAGACATATTAGGTGGTGTTGGGCAAACGCCTACAGATCACATAACTCCCTCGAAGTCGAAATGGCTGAATGAGATGGAATTTTCGCAAAACATATTAAATGTGATTGCTGAATTTAAAATGCCTTTGGAGTATATAACACCTTTGGAGTCAAATTGGATAGACGATCTCGCGGATGGTAGTAAATAAGAAGCAATTGCATGAAAATAGATCACGCGGTTATATGAGAGAAACTGAGAGCACAGGAGCTTGTGGCTTAGCCAAAAAAACAGAGCAGGGTAACAAAAACATTCCATTATGCATTATGAGATGGAGAATGTGTGATTAAAGAGGTACATGTACATTTGTTCTCTTTCGAGCTAAATTAGTTGGACGATCTCAGTAGCAATAAGACGACGGAATGATTTGGATCTAACTGGTAGAGAATTCGGATTGCGATAATAGAACACGCGGAAAAGGAGGAGTTTGTGACATCGTCAAAAACGTGAAAATTTTACGACAATGGGGAAAAACTATTCCAATAAATGGAGATTATATAAGAAAGCTTGTACATAGAAATCTGTTTCGTATTTAGATGTATAATTTACGTACATAGATCTCGTCAATTCTATTTTTATTTATTTTTTGTTATAAAATAAAATAAAATAAAATAAAATAAAATAAAATAAAATAAAATAAAATAGTATGCATTTAAATGTAAAAATTCCATTTGGTATTGTGGAACGATTTTTCATCATCCCTTGTCAAGTTTGGTAAATTCTCCACGTAGGACATACGGGAAAACGGCTTAACATATTAGAAACAAGTAAGAGCGCGGTTGTCTTCGGCCGTACCGAAGACTTCATACCTTTCATGAATGGGGAAATGAAAAGTTGCATAGTCTGAAATTGTTTAATTTATATGTACTTTCAATTCTGTGAGTTATTTAGGCAAAGATTCACCAGAAAAAAAGTTTCATGATTTAAATGGAGAATTAATACCTCAAAATGTCCATATCTGAACAATCGGTTGTATGGGAGCTATATATTATATTGGTCCGATCTTGAAAATTTTCGGTAACATTATTTAGGTTCATATGAGTACAAATACTACAAATTTTCATGTCCTTAGCTCTTTAGATGGAGAAATTATACCCCGAAGTGTCTATATCTGAACAATCGGTTGTATGGCAGCTATATGTTATAATGGCCCGACCTTGATAAATTTCGGTGACATTATTTAGGTCCGTATGTGTACAAATACCTCAAAGTTTCATTCTCTCAGCTGTTTAAATTTAGAAGTTATACCCCAAATTGTCCATATTTGAACAATCGGTTGTATGGCAGCTATATGTTATAGTGGTCCGATTCGGCCGATTCCGACAAATTATCAGCTTCTCCTAAATACAAAATCACATTCCGAATTTGAAGCAGATATCTCAAAAACTGAGGTACTAGTTTGCGATCAAACAGACAGACAGACGGACATGGCTTAATCGACTCAGCTTCTGCTCCTGATCATATTGGTATATATTTTGGTAGGTCTGCCACGCCTCCTTATGGTACTTTCACCATTCGTTTTTCGGCATAAAGTTATAATACCATTTCATTCCCATGAAAGGTATAAATATGCAGATATACAAGCAGAAGACATTCATAGTTAAAATAATGAACAGCGCATCCGATACATTCTTTCAACCGCTTAGGCTAATGTACCAAAAAATGACAGAAAACTGACTTAACAAAACATCACACAAAAAGGCAATAACAGAATTTTACCTACCTGCGACGCTACGCTAATGAAGAGATGGCAGGCAAGTAAATTTGCATACCTAAACGCACAGCACAGGCTCTCTCTCTCTCTCACACATACACACACATACCAATTTATTAACGGTGACTGCATGCGCTAGCGAGAGAATGTTCGTCGTTTTGGTCACGTACGCACTGGCGAACTTTGAGATAAATGCATTAAAACTTTTCCTTGAAATTTTAAATGAAAGCAGCTCGTTAACTGCAAAATTAATGATTTTTTCATTCACCGATCTTTTAAGTTGTAGACCGACAGAATGATTGTTAGGAAAATGTTCTATTATATAGTTTTGTTCCAAAGAATAGTGAATGCCGAGCTGTGCCTAAGGCAAAAACGCTTCCAGAAGCGAAAGAAAATTTGTTTCTATAAAAAATTTGTTTCTGTAAGAAAATTTAATGAAAAGATTGCATAATCGAAAGTCTTCTCTAGATAAAGAATGCTTCTTTCAAGACAAGATCTTTTTTAAATTATCTCACGAACATTTGGACAATCGGAAATGCCTCTAATAAAGTCTTCTTTATGAAAGAAAGCGATGATATATTTCTTCTATTCTCTAGAGATTTAAGATATATTAGCCTGCAAGATCATTCGTGTGATGGGATTGGCTCTTTGAAATTTAAGGAAAGAAAAGCAAATTGTATAGAATATTTTGAACACGTTCTAAGCGATATGCATGCAACGTGTATACACGGAAAGAAATTTGTATACTTGAATCAAGAAAAATGCTTTCTTGAACTCAATTTAGAAAATTTTTAGGGAAATAAGAAAAATTGACTTAATTATTACTGGAATTAAGAAATTGAGTTTTCCAAAAATGAGACAATTACTTTCTTATTCAAGAACACTAACAAAATCTATAGAAAAAAAGTGTTGAAAAAAAATGTTTAAATAAATAAGAACATCTTTTCTTAAATTTACTTAAATGAAGAAAATCTTTTTGCTAATATCAATAAGAATTTAAAAAAATTGTGTTTCGATGAATTGGAACAACAAACTACAGCAAAAAAAATTGAAAATAAATAAGAAAAGGTTTTCTTGACCGAAATAAAATATTTCTTGCTCAATTTGAACGCCAAAGTTCTTTGAGCATATCAGCAAACTACAGCAAAAAAAAAATTGAAAATAAATAAGAAAACGTTTTCTTGAGCAAAGTAAAATATTTCTTGCCTAATTTGAACGCCAAAGTTCTTTGAGCATATCAGCAAACTACAGCAAAAAAAAATTGAAAATAAATAAGAAAAGGTTTTCTTGAGCAAAGTAAAATATTTCTTGCTCAATTTGAACGCCAAAGTTCTTTGAGCATATCAGCAAATTACAGCAAAAAAATGAAAATAAATAAGAAAACGTTTTATTGAGCGAAGTAAAATATTTCTTACTGAATTTGCATTTCCAAAGTAACATGTATGTTTTTTCATTTGCCATCCGCTTTGCATATTTCTGAATATTTTTGCAATTCTCAGATTGTTAGTGAAGCATTTGGTATAAGGAGTTCACTATTTGCATCTTCACTTATATTACTTGAAATGTTGTCATTTCAGTGAACAAGTCCTAGGAAAATAAGTACTAGTTGACTAATTATGGTTATCTAATCCCTCATGATTAGTTTTCATTTTCCTTATTTTTTACGTTGCTAATATTTTTAGAAAATTTTTACTTGATTTAATATTTAATATTTTCTTATTTACTTAAGCTCGTATAAGAAAAGTTTTACTTGCAAGAAAAAAAATTATTTCTTAATTATTTATTTCTAAAATGAAGAAAAAAACACTTGCCGCAAGTAAATTATTTATTATTTATTTAAAATCCATTTTTGCTTGAAGTGAGAAAACTCTTTCTTATTTATTTAAAATCCAATTTCACTTGAAGCAAGAAAATGTTGACTTATTTATTTAAAATCCAATTTTCTTGGATTTTCTTGATATTAAGAAATTATTTTCTAAGTTCAAAATCAAGTCTAATTTTTCTTGTCTCGGCATTGATTCTAGTAAAAAATTCTTTCCGTGTATCGGATTCCATAAAACATTTATGTTAAATGGAACTCTAATTTGATTAGTAAGTCTAGCGGAAAATACTAAAAAACCCAAACCACCAAATGAAACTTCCTATTGTATTGCGTGGTGCATTAAGAATTAATTTTTCGAAGCTGTTAAACTTACCTGCTTGGATCTGAAAGTACATATGTATGTATGTATATATGCCTGCCCTTGTATATGCATAAATCAGTTACGTGCGAAGGATTCCCAGGTAGTCCCTATAAGTACCAATTCTTTCACGCCTGCCTTCCCTATAAAAGCGCCAATTTTAACAAAATCCAACATTCTTCAAAACGAAGTCGTAGTCGAAACAAATAAGACGGAGTCGAAACCAATAAGATTGGGAGAGAATTAAACACAGTTATTGAAAACAAAATTCCAGCAAAAATTTCGATAGTTCGAAATATGGCCGAGAACTCAACACTCACGTACAAAATATTTAGCTATCAGCTAGAACGGCACCGCCGCGGCTCCAAACAAATCGCGAAAGATGTGATCGATGCGAAAATAAATTTAACCATTGGATTAATCGGTGAGCTTTGTAATAACGTAGAGCATGCGACATGGGAAGATATGATGGCATTTTCAAGACAAGCGGAATATCAGAAGATGCTGCGCAAACAGAGCCTTGGCGCCAAGAGTAAGAGAGCGAGTGATGATGGTGACACAGATGAACGCAATTGTAGATATATTCGTTATGGCAAACGGAGAAACACCAACAATTTGAAGGCGTTAGATGGACAAGGAGGAGACAACAAGACGGATCAAAACAACAATAAACGCAAACGCAGTGAAGAAAAAGAGGAAAATGAAAGTAAACGTAGAAGTGTTGTTAATGATTGTTACGCAAGAGAGGAAAATAACAATAAACTGGTAAAATCACCGAAAAAGTCAACGAGGGAATCAACGCAGCAAACATTAACAAACTCAACGGAGCAGACAACAAAGTCCTTAGTACCTTTCTTGCTATACAGATTCTATGATACATTGCACAATCGCAAGAGGAATGCGTTAGAAATCACCGAGCGCAAATTGGAATTAACAAAGCAATTGATTGTAGAAAAGGAGAAATGTATTAGCAGTAAGACTGCGGAAGACGCAAAAACATTTAGACGTCAGAAGGTGTATAGGGATTCGCTAGAACAACAAAAGTGGATTTTATCAGGCGGCTTAAGTGCATTTATTGTATCGGACACTTCACATCTTGATATCGATAGTCCAGACGATGTAGACATAAAGGAAATTGAACCTGAATACTTGCGATATGAGGAGAACGCAAAGGAAATTGCAGCCGAAGCCGAAAACTTGCGACGTGAGGAGAATCGAGAAAGGGTACAAAAAAGAAAAAGGAGCAAAGAAGAAACTGACGACACTAAGAAAATGGAACCTAGAGCCAAACGCACACGGGTGCATGAAGAAAATCTGAAACAGACACTGAACGAATCGGTAAATGACAACGCTTGCGCCAAGGTGGATGTTGAGTTGAAAAGCGCAGTAGATTTGGAAAGCATATTGAATGAGATTGCTGAATATAAAACGCCTGTAGAGCATATAACTCCTTTGGAGACGAATTGGTTGGATGAGATAGAGATTTCCCAAAGCATATTGAATGCGGTTGCTGAATATAAAATGCCTTCAGAGTCGAATTGCTTAGACGATCTCATGGATGTTAGTGATAGTGATGGCGAATAAGAAGCACTTGCACATATAAGAAATCATTGAAACAATTAGTTGGAGGATAACTTGATTGCTGATACTGAACCAGAACTCAAGCGAGGTTGGCTCTAACAGGAACAGGCTCTGAAAGGAAAGAGAAAAACGAGAGAGTATTAGAGAAGATTTTTTACGAATTTAGATAGTTGGACGATCTCATTAATTAAATGTTTGATATTAGATGTACAACTTATTTTATACGACTTTTAATTAAGTTAAAAAAACTTTACTTTATTTATTAGTTTAAATTAAATTAATAATTTTTACTTGAACAAATACTTTGAATAAAAAAACATACAACATCAAATCGGTTTTGTGAATTTTATAACTATGAGCTATTGGCCAGTTTTTAATTAAGAAGAATTGAAAAAATTTTTTTGGTAGAAGTTATGGATCCATTTCGGAGACCATCATATCCCCTCATCAGACTTCTTTCTCTTTTTAGTGTTGAAGTCTTGTTTATCTTTGTTTGTTTGTCGTTTGTCTCAAATCAAATATTGGTCGTTTAAACTTCATAACCGCCTAAGTGAAACTTTCGTAAACTCCTAACCGTCACTTGTGCCAAAATGAGATTTGAATTCCTGGCGCCCAGCTATATCGAATTCAAATAAAAGCTTTAGTCTTAGGAAGCTCCATATTTCTTTCTAAGGTCATCACAACAACAACATATCGAAAAGGCTCTTCACTAAAGGGAGTTTAATAGGTGTCTTTCTTTCTTGATATTTCGGTTGCCTTTAGCAACATCTCTGCTGCGGCGCTGTTGGAGGGGCTCGAATGGATCGCAATACCCTCCATCATTCGGAGCTGCATACAGGAACTCTGGAGTTGTCGGACGTTGACGGGTAGGTGGGGCAGTTCGACGATGTCGAGCAGGGCACATAGGGGCACTCCACAGGAGGGGGGCGGGTACCTACTTTCGACCCTTTTGCGGAATCTAGTGGTCAACAAATACTCTTCATAAATATACAAAACACTCTTCGGAAAATACAAAAAATAAAATAATAAAACTTACAAAGTTTTGCATTCCCAGTTTAGTATAACGCCTCCAATTCGATGTTGGTAACACTAAGGGACATATGTGGTCTTTGTGAAGGATCACTGTATCCGGCCAACCTAACCTAACCTAAGCTAGTGGTATTCTTGTAGATCAAATTCAGGATCTTCGTTAGGGCCAATATCGACTTCACTTTCGTCCTAGGAAGAATCAGCATCAGGTGGTAGAAATTCATCGTCTGATAGTTTTTTTTTTATCGGTACATTTCTAAAAATAAAATCCAAATTTAAACCAATCTTCAAGTTTATTTTTTGTTGTTTGCTTTTCCAACAGGGTAGGATTGCGATGTATTGTGGAACGAATTTCCGTCATCCCTTGTCAAGAACGAAGCAAGATACTGAAGATGGCACATAGCCTAAACCGGTTTATAACCAAATCTAACTTGACAAGGGATGACGGAAATTCGATCCACAATACATCACAATTGTCAAGTATTAATGTAGGCCTGCTGTAACAAAAAAAAAAAATCACTTACTATATAAGTACTGAAGATGGCACATCGCCGAAACTAATTTCTAACTAAATCACTGGCTTAGATCTTTTGCGAAACTTTTTCTTCTTTGTATTTCTTACTTTTTTGCTTGTTTTTGTTTTTGATTAAGGCTATCTGCCAAAAGTGCAAAAAAATATCCACAAATTCATTAAGGCAATGTTCTTTATTATTTCATAAAAATGTAATAATCATTTTTGAACATCAAAATACATATGTATGTACATATGTATGTGTATAGCAATTTCGACTTCGATTTCTACAATTATTTCGATGGCGATCTCGAGGGCGATCTTGAGGGCGATCGCGACTTCGGTTGCAGCCATTTTGGAATTGATAATACGTCTTTCAGTTTCGGTATAGGTTGTTTGACAGTAACCATTTTCTTTCTCTCCGGATCCCACCGAGTGACATATTCGAATCTATTTTTCTCCCTGTGTTCTTTGTCTTCCGATTTCTTTATTCTGGCCGCTTCTTGCTTTTGTTTTTTTTCTTCACTTTTTTTATCCGAAGCTGCTTCTAGTAACAGCAGTGAAATTACCAAAACAGTCACCAAAATTGTTAAGAATTTCATATTATTAATTTTAGCGTAATACACGTTATCAACTGTCTAAGAATTGACTATGATTCGACTATAAATTCATTAAGTTTTGAGCTCCCTTTTATACCAAACAATTTGAAACGGAAAAAATTGCTTACTAACTAATTAGCAAATACATATGTTCAAACATAACATACATAAATTAATTCTACGAAATTTTAGGGGACACTATTAATTCCACTGTTGATTTAGCAAGCAAGTAGTACGTAAATAATTTTTTCCCAATAAACTTTATGGCAAACGTTTGATAATGACAGTCATTGTACGATGTGAAATACACTCGAAATGGCTTTGGACGAAATAAGAACCATAACTCTGATGTATTGTGGAACGATTTTCCGTCATACCTTGTCAAGTTTGGTTAGGAGACAAATCAGTTTCGGCTAATATGCGCCATCTGAAGAAACCGATTTGTCTCCAAACCAAACTTGACAAGGGATGACGGAAAATCGTTCCACAATACATCATATTCCTACGCTGTCGGAAAAACTAGCAAACAAAAAGTATATATATATATATATATAGAGAGAGTTATGGTTACTTTTTGTTTGCTAGTTTTTCCGACAGCGTAGGAATATGATGTATTGTGGAACGATTTTCCGTCATATGTATATATATCTCTCTCATTAAAATTTCCTTCCAAATTGTAAATTAATAATGAACCGAATTACGACGGTTAAAAAAGATTGCATTTTGCTAGACTTTCAGAAGCTACTACTCAGTAGTAGTGATGGGCGAGTCCGAGATGTTTAGACAGTCGAGCGCATCGCCATCGTTGCAAAATCACAATCGAGTCAAAATTTGACTCGCTCCTCTACTACACAAGCGAGATGTTTTTGCGATTGTTCCGAGGCGGGGGGCCGGCTGTTGTTTTGATGATATGTTTTAGTTGATAAAATAATATGAATGAGTGTTGTTGATGAAGAAAGTAAAATTTTTAAGGTAAGTGAGGCAAATAGACAAATAAATGAACCAAATTGAAAAATATGCTATACAAATACGCTGCATTTTTGCAATCACAACTAAAGAGTGTCCTGCATAATAATAATAAATTATTTAAACAATAAATTAATAAATTTTCTGAAGTAAGACGCTTACGAAACGAATGAATTTTACGAGCAGCAACAACGGCAATAGATTTGTACCACTCTGTAGGTTTTATAAAGCAATTTTAATATTCAAGCGGCAACAACAAATAATATGTATTTTTTGCAGCGAGTCCGAGAGTTATAGGGTTGCTTTGAAAACGAGAGGAATCGTTAGCGAGTCTGAGATTTTTTAGCGATTGTTTCGACTGACGGCCATTTAGCACTTCGAGAGCATTCGAGATGTTTCAACAATCGAGAAAATCGAATAAAATATCTCGGACTCGCCCATCATTACTCAGTAGATATTCGCTTTTCAAATATTTCCGACATATTAACACAGCTTAATGTTTATTGGATTACTCTGAACTCAGTTTTTCTTGCGCGTTGGTTTAAAAATTCGTCTGTTTCAATTCAAATTAAAATAGAACAGAAAATAAATAAAAGGTAAATATGTATTTAGTGGCGACATATGTATGTATGTACATATGTACGATATGCACTTGTTGATTCTTGCCGTAAGACTACGGTCGCACACTAACCGAATTATGTACATATGTATGTATGTATATCCACTCAATAAATAACGAGATATTTAAAAGGAGTTTAAAAGGGTTTTTCTTAATTACAAAAAAAAAAAAATAATGATGAAATGTATGATATTAAAAAAATAAAATGTTCAATTGTCGATAGCACGATATATGTATGTACTTCGGTGTCTCGTCACGACGACGAAATTCAAAAAGTGTCAGAGCTGCGTATGTTGCAATCATTTGCAAATACTCTAGTCAGAAAGGTTTAAATTTTTTGAAAAGGGTTGCCACATCTTTAACAAATTTAATTTTCCATTATAGTATGTTTGATTTTAAAATTTCAGGTGCCTTATGAAAGGGCTTGGCCAGAAAATGAGTAATTTACTATAATTTTTGCAAAAAGGGTTGCCAGCTGTTCAGAAATTATTTTTTACGCTATAGTATGTTTTGTTTTCTAAAGGGGCTTGGCTGTAAATGAATCATTTATTATAATTTTTGCAAAAAGGGTTGCCACCTTTTTAATAATTTAATTTTCCGTTATAATTTGTTTGATTTTTAAATATTTTTAAATTTCAGTTGCCAGCGCTTGGCCTGAAAATGAGTAATTTACTATAATTTTTTCAAAAATGATTGCTAGATGTTCAGAAATTGATTTTTACGCTATAGTATGTTTGGAAAAGGAAAAGGAAATGAAATCGGAAAAGTTAAATGGAAAGTGTACAGAAAATAAAAAGGATAAAGAGAAAAAGGAAACGCAAATAAAAGGGAAAGGGGAAGAGTAAGCGAAAGGAAAAGAGAAAGAGAAAGAGGAATCCGAAAAATTTTATATTGGAGGTCGCTAGAGGGTTAAAATATTATAGAAAATTGTTCGACATAAAGGTCCTTATGCATAAAAAAGGAGCTCTTTCTCAAGAGACTCAACTCAAATTTAATGTCGAGAAATACCCAAATAATTTAAATTTATTGGATGGAGCTTTATTATTTTTTTAATTTTTGTGTGTGTAAAACCAAGAAATTTTAATTGTTTTTATAATCAGCATGTTACAAATAAAATGAGTATGAGCTATAGCTCGACTTTTATGCATTAGGCCCAAAATCTCACTATTGCTCTCCTCGGACAAAATAACCAGTAACTACATATATGCTTTATTTTATATTCATTAATCAGAAACTAAGGACTTAAAGCCAATTTATACATATTCTGCAATTTTAAGCTCAAGTCTTTTAATCAAGTAATAAAATATTTTGTTTTAGATTGGCAGATAAAAATGAATCGAAGTTCTTAAGCGGGAGCTGGAGTAAACTTTCTCGAAATTTTTCAAATTTTAAAAATGCAAAAAAAATTCTTTTCAGATATGACAAAACGGGTTTGAAGTTTTCCTATATGAGTAGTTATCTTGCCACACTCAAATTGTCGCATAGTCTAATATTGCTCAAATTTTCCATCACGCGTGCTACCACATAAAAATACATGTGTATATGCTTATTCTTATTCGCATTCTTAATATTTGTTCTTAAGCCGTTTAATTAGCTTTTTTAGGTAAATTGTTTTTTTTTTTGTTGTTGTTATTTTAGCACACATGCTTCTTTTGTCAAACTTAGTTTTTCTTGAATTGTTTACTTTTTTAATAAAAATTTGTTTGTCTTGTATACATTGTTGTTATTTCTCGCATACACCTTCGCACGAATCAATTTTTTTTTTTACTTTTTTTGTTTACATTTTTATGAATATTTTTAACTCTAGTTAATTAGCTCGTTTTTGCAAAATGCATATAGGCTGCTACATAATAGTTCAGCATTTAAGTAACACTTCTCTCGACACAAAAAAATAAAAAAAAAGCCGCGTGTAGCACAGTACACGTGATAGAAGTTAACTTCTTACATTAAGCATAATTATAAAGAAAACATCTGAAATGATGCATAAGCTTGTTACACTCAAAAAAAAAATTACTCAGATTATGGAAAAATGGGAATGATTCGGCGCTAAAGACATATTTCCATATGTATTGATGTACAATTTTCTTTAAAACGTGGTTTTTATTCCTTGATTTGAAGAAAATCGTACATCAAAATATGGAAATATGTCTTTAGCGCCGAATCATTCCCACTTTTCCATAATCTGAGTAAGTTGTTTTTTCAGTGTACTTTGTGTTATTTTTATGAAATTGTTTAAGCCATGTTTAATTTATTCAAATTGAAGTGGCGTATGCTATACAAATATAAAGCTTACCCCGCTAGAATTGTGTAACCGAAAGTACTAACACTATTACAAAAATATAATATTACCAACACATTTGCACTCGTATGTGTTTCTAGCCACGTTCAAAACCAATGAGATAGATAAGGATAAAATGGAATTTGAAAATACACATACGGGAACGTGATGAATGAAACGGTCACAAAAGTTCCCGATGCCCTTAAGAATGTGATAGGAAATATCCAAAAACTTTTGGTCATGCCTGCCGGTCATATGACCGGTCAAATCACCTGCACCGTTCTTGCAGGGTTATGGTTTCAGAAAAATTGCATAATTGCATTGTTAATATGTTGCATAATTTTAGGCTATGATGAAATTAAATACATAAATACATACAGGACCCGGATTCTAAAAATCGCTATCGCCAAATGAGATCGCCAAAAATCTCTAAATTTATATCAGACCCGCCTAAAAGTATGTATCTCCTTTATTTATTTATATCGTCTCAAGCTACAGCATGCTGGCCGCATTGATGAGTCAGTTTTGTATGTCAGATATTTTACCAGATATTGCATATTTTTAGGTGCGTCTGATATAAATTTAGTAAA
The DNA here is from genome assembly GCA_960531455.1 of Urophora cardui. Taxonomy (NCBI): domain Eukaryota; kingdom Metazoa; phylum Arthropoda; class Insecta; order Diptera; family Tephritidae; genus Urophora; species Urophora cardui. Next base: position 127,382,131 of record OY482673.1, read on the forward strand.
TTTTGGCGATCTCATTTACCGATAGCGATTTATAGAATCCGGGTACACGTGAAGCTAATAAAAGCGTGTTAAAAACCACTGATATTTCTGTGTAGAATAACAAACGAATGAATCAGGGGAAAGTACCCTGCTAGAATTCTGTGACCGAAAGTACTAACACTATTACAAAAAATAATATTACCAACACATTTGCACTCGTATGTGTTTCTAGCCAAGTTCCAAACCAATGAGATAGATAAGGATAAAATGGAATTTGAAAATACACATACGGGAACGTGATGAATGAAACGGTCACAAAAGTTCCCGATGCCCTTAAGAATGTGATAGGAAATATCCCAAAACTTTTGGTCATGCCTGCCGGTCATATGACCTGTCAAATAACCTGCACAGTTCTTGCAGGGTATGGTCTGTTTAAAAGGACAATATTTGCAGTGATAAACATAAAATTTAAATTCCTTTTCCCTCCTTTTCCGTCAACAACTTTCATTTGATAACAATATTGCTCAGAAATTTTTCTGGGTTATCTAGGTTCACATTTTGACCCAGATATGGGGATCCGACCTAGAAATCATAATCGGTACAGATCTATGTAAAAGCCCCTGCTAGAATTGTGTGACCGAAAGTACTAACACTATTACAAAAATATAATATTACCACCACATTTGCACTCGTATGTGTTTCTAGCCAAGTTCAAAACCAATGAGATAGATAAGGATGAAATGGAATTTGAAAATACACATACGGGAAGGTGATGAATGAAACGGTCACAAAAGTTCCCGATGCCCTTAAGAATGTGATAGGAAATATCCCAAAACTTTTGGTCATTCCTGCCGGTCATATGACCGGTCAAATTACCTGCACAGTTCTTGCAGGGGCCCTGCTCAACACCTTTCGTTTGATGCCTGGGATGGAATATATGAGTTATTTTTGAAATTTCAACTCAAAAAGTCAATAGGAAAGAGTTAATATTTTTAATAGGGCTCTAGATACCCGGGTATCGAGCAATTCGATCTGATCGTTTTTGTTTGAAGCCCGTTTGTTGTTCAAATGCCCGTACAAACATACGGGTAATAAACAAACAAACTGTTCGAGCATTGGCCCTGCAAGAATTGTGTGACCGAAAGTACTAACACTATTACAAAAATATAATATTACCAACATATTTGCACTCGTATGTGTTTTTAGCCAAGTTCAAAACCAATGAGATAGATAAGGATATAATGGAATTTGAAAATACACATACGGGAACGTGATAAATGAAACGGTCACAAAAGTTCCCGATGCCCTTAAGAATGTGATAGGAAATATCCCAAAACTTTTGGTCATGCCTGCTGGTCATATGACCTGTCAAATGACCTGCACAGTTCTTGCAGGGGGAACAATTCTGTGCCCGCAAATTAAAGTAGCCTAACTCGAGATAACGCGAAATTGAGTTATTGTTATAGTGTGAAACTTTGGAGGAAAACGCATCGATCTGTCTTATCCCCATTTAAATTGGAGTAATATTTAAAAAGTTATTAAGATATAAAAATTATCCTAACTCAGATAGAAATATTTTGCACCAGTTAAAACAACTTATCTTCTAGCAAAACTCTTAAGTCTAGTATTGTATGAAAAATCGTTTTATTAAAACATCCTAACTAGAGTTATGTGGGTACTTCATGGACGTATTTATTTGCGTTTTCAGTTTATTAAAAAAACTTAACTTCAGTTAGGAATTATAATTTTTTTTTATCAATTTTGTTTTCATAGCCTAAGTGGAAATAGGTTATTTTAAGTGATTTTTTTTTTATTTTTACACAATTTATCTCGAGTTAGGTTTTTTTGTTAGAATATTTTTCTCATTTCATGCGTTATTATCTTCAGTTAGGTTTTTTGTTGGAAGCAAGTGGATATGATAAACTGAGATAAGAGATTTTTCAAGGATATATATTATAGAAATTCAATTAATTATTATATACATGTTATATACTGTATACATAAAACACCTTTTTTCATCAATTAAACTTTAATGTGGCCGCTGAGGTGCAGTGCGTAGACTGCTCGCCTGCTATACCAGACGTCTCGGGTTCTAACCGAGTCCGGACAAACACCACAAAAAATTTTTCTAATTGATTAAAACCCAATTATTGGGTTTTTATAAATAGCGGTCACCTCTCGGTAGTTGGCGGCATACCCTCCGAGTGTATTTCTGCCATGAAACGGCTTGTCACAAAAAAGCATTCGCCGTTCGGAGCTCGCATAAAACTGTAGGTCCACACAAATTGTAGGAAAAACAATAGTTAAGAAGCACACCTCGAATTGGGAGAGAAGCTTGGCAATAAAACTCGTTAGAGTTTTAATATCGCTAGAGTATTATTATTGTTTTTTTTTTTATTTATTAATATTGATAGATAAGCTTAAAAGCTAGAAACTAACAGATATTTTTTATATAGCACTGGCAACTCAGGCCTTCGGCTAGTTATTATTGTTATTAAACTTTAATCGTGTTGCCTTTTACGAGGTATGGATCCTTCTAACATGGAGGAAGAAGACTTTCTAAATATAGATTATAGTAGCGACGACTCAATTAAGGACTCATTTTTTAACGATAGTCAGTCGGACACGGGGTCCGATAATGCTGATTAGCCTATGCCTTCCTACACCTTTTTGCGATCTTCTGAATATTTTTATAAACGCTTTATACACTTTTTACACATGACAGTGTTTCCGGACAACCTACGTGTTATATGTGGCATGAGACCCTTGCAAATCGTGGTGGCAATGGAATAGCATCGTACTTATTCAAATACTTAAATAGTTTGCCATTCAATATTAAACATGTCGTTTTTTATAGCGATTGCTGTCCTGGCCAAAACTAAAACTCTTTTATTAGTACTATGTTTTAAATCTTCATGCAAGGTGATACTAACATTGAGAAAATTTATCACAAGTTTTTGGTTCCTGGTCATACGCATATGGAGTGTGCTTAATTGAACGAAAAAAAAAACAAACGAATATAAAGATTCATCACTGGGTTTATAAACATATGTATTTTGCACATGACTCTATATGTCGATTCCATCACCGCGCTCCTTTTTTCGGCGGTTCCAGCTGTTATAGCTTTGAACCTCTCGCTTGGGAGTCTTCATTAATCATTTCCGGATAAACCAAGCTTCTTGTGGTGATTTCCCTAGTACCATGTCTTTTTCAGTATTCGGAAAAATAAAACGCAAATTCAGTTCGGGTTGAAAACGATCCGCGGCGTAGGATTATGGATTATTTTTTTCAGGCCCAAACAACAATGATTAGCGAAACGATTTTTATTTTATTTCATTCATTTCAAACCAAAATTAAAAGTCAGAAACTCTAAGACTTCTAATTCCACTACTTAGTTAGTTATATCCACTTAAATGGTCGTTTCGGGTCGTTTTCGACTCGAACGTAGGTCTACGCTTAAAAACACTTAACTCGAGTTAAATGGAAATAAAAACCTTATTGGTAAGAATTCGACACAATAAAATAACTTAACTAGAGTTAATTCTGCTTTTCGTAAAAATTGCATCCAATAAAAGCACTTAAGTTATAAAAGACAATTTTTTGCAATTAACCTTGCTTTAAGATTTCTGGTTCACAACTATTCCTTCTCTAACACTACAAATCCATTATTTCCCCTTTTAAAAATCCGAATTGGTCCAATGGTTTGAATTTTGACAAAAAATTGAGTTTTCTCCGTTCACCATATTTTGAGTTAGGCTACTTTAATTTGCGGGCACAGAATTGTTCGAGCTACTCGAAAATGTTCAAAAAAAATCGAGAGCTCTAATTTTTAACATTTATACATGACATCATATCATTACATGACATCATATCATTACATGACATGATATCACATCATGACATCACATCATGGCATCACATCTTGACATCACATCATGGCATCACATCATGACATCATATCATGGCATCACGTCATGACATCACATCATGACATCATATCATGGCATCATATCATGGCATCACGTCATGACATCATATCATAGCATCACATCATGACATCACATCGTGACATCACTTCATGATATCACATCATGACATCATATCATGGCATCACGTCGTGACATCATATCATGGCATCACATCATGACATCACATGACATGGCATAAGGGGTTATCCGGGTCGATATTATGACCCATATCAGGGGACCCGACCTAGAACTCATAATCTGTACCTACATCTCTATGTGAAAGCTGTGCTCAGCACCTTTCATTTGATACCAATATTGCTCAGAAATATTCCGGGGTCATCCGGGTCCACGTTTTGACCCATATCTGGGGACCCGACCTGGGAATCATAACGAGTAAATCTCCATGTAAAAGCCATGTTCAATACCTTTTATTTGATACTAATATCGTCCAAAACATTCAGGGGAAAGCCGGGTAAACGTTTTTATCTTTTGCTGTTTCCTGTTTGCTATTTCCGTGCAACGGAAGTGTACCTGCTATTTCCATTTTAAAATTTCACTCTCCATAAAAACTCTGTATCGCCGCCTAAGAAGTTAACTTCAATAAAAAAAAAATATTTTTTGTTTTATTCTCTTTTGCTTAATTTTGCTGTTAATTAAAAGCGAAAGGTTTCCAAGAAACATGTACCTGAAAAGATATTTAATTTAATTTTCTTGTGTGTAATCTCAATCAGTGTTCACTATTAAAAAAAGCACACATATCGCACCCTAAATCATAAAGTGGCACAACTCAAAATTCAAAAATTTTCAGGAGAGCCAAAAAACTTTTTTTCATTACAAGCAATCGTATGGCAAAGGGCCAGGTAAAATGGTTATTTTTCGGTCGAAAGAGACAGTTATTCAAAAGTTTTTTTTGGCAATCGCTAGAGATATGTTCCGTATACCGGTTTATCAAAAAAACTCGATTTCGAATTTTTTAGTTGTGCCACTTTTTGATTTAGGGTGCGATATGTAAATGCGATGTATTTTGGAACGAATTTCCATCATCACTTGTCAAGTTTGATTTAGTTACAAACCGGTTTCGGCGATGTGCCATCTTCAGTATTTTTTTCGTCTTTGTTTTTTTTGTTTAATTTATACTTTCAGTTCTGTGGTTTATTTATGCAAAGTTTTATTACAAAAAAATAGTGTTATTATCTATTTAAATGGAAAAGTAAAAAAAAAAAAATAGAAAGGGAAAGGAAAGAAAATGTAGCAAGCGGTTAAAAAGTGAAAGCTGAAAAGGTAAGTAAACTGAGTAAACGATAAAAAATGTTTTAAATGCATCAAAGTGGCAAACGGAAATGAAAATGTGAAAAAACACAGCAAAGCATGTTGCATATATAAAAAAAAAAAAATTTGCATACACACTTAGCTACACACTTAGCTACACACATGAACATATATTAACATATATTTTGCACATGTGAATTGCGATAAGGGATTAAAGAAAGCTACGGGTTGATGAGACGAAAAGTTTGGGAGCATTTTTCCGGTGAAATGATTGCGGAAGCTGGTAGTAACATACATGTGTATGTACATACATATGTACATGCATTTATACAGTTGGGAGCAGAACATTTGCATACCTAGCGATGACAGAGCGCATACAAGCAGTTGAGTAAAAATTTATCGATCGTTTTAACAATTTTTTAATTAAGCGAAACAATTTACGGGCACACGAGGGCTAAAAAAAATTAAAAAAAAAATTAAAGCGTGAGTAACGAGCATTCATGAACTTTGCTGTGTAAACAGTTTCAAAATCGGATTTTTATTCTCTTTTTCTGATTTCTGGTTTTTAATTTTTTTATTTTTGATTTTTGATCTTTGATTTCTGATTTTGGATTTTCAAGGATCATCCGGGTTCACGTTTTGACCCATATCTGGAGACCTGGCCTAGGAATCATAAAGAACAGAGCTCTATAAGAAAGTCCTGCTAAACACCTTTCATTCGATAGCAATATTGCTCAGAAATATTCTGGGGTCATTCGGATCCACGTTTTGACCCATATCTGGAGACGCGGCCTAGGGGTTACAACTAAAAGGGCTTCTTATAGAAACCCTGCTCAAAACCTTTCATTTGTTACCAATTTTGCTCAGAAAATTAGATAGATAGATGTAGGTATGCATATACATTCATTTGCATACATGTTCAAACATGTTTCTCCTTTTCATTTTGCAAGTATTTGTAAGTACATGCCTACCTACCTACACTCAGGGAAAAACAGCATTTTAAAATCAACAAGTAAGGAAGCCTAAGTTCGAGTGGAATCGAACATTAGATACTCAGCTGTATGCTTTTATTGTTTGTTTGCGTTTAATGGAAACACGTTGTACTTTATATAAAGTGAGTGCTGCATAAAGTGGGCGTAGCCACGCCCATTTTCCAAAATTTTTATCAGTTATCCAACTAAGTATATGAATATTATTATTTGTGCAAAATTTCATTCCTTTACGAGTTCTAGTTACAAAGATTTCACGTTAAAAATTCCCAAAGGGTGTTTCAGAAATATCTTTGTTAAAAAGTAGGCGTGGTCATAAATCGATTTCAATAAATTTTTGCGTGTCTATTACCACAAGTGATAAAAGTGTACACACCAAGTTTCGTCATAATATCTCAATTATTTGTCGAGTTATGGGCTAAGAAATCTCGTATATTCCTGCTTCTAAAAGGAGGCGGTGCCACGCCCATTTTCCAAAATTTTTGCGTTTTTTGTTTTATGTCCATAGTTGGACTCCTGCCATAAAATTTCAATGATATATCTTTATATTTGACAGAGATATCGCTTAAAATGTTTTTATTAGGCCACTTTATAATACCCATATATAAAAGTGGGCGTGGTTGTCAAACGATTTTGGCAATTTTTCGTCCAAACATTTGCCTAAGTAAGTATATCACGCCTACCAAATTTCATCGATATGTCTTCAACGGTTTCTGAGTTATGACTCATAAAACTTTCAATGTTTGCCCCTTAATAAGTGGGCGTGGCACCGCCCATTTTCCAAAATTTCACCATATTTCTTCATAAGGGCCTGAGCTCAATACATGGGTAAAATTTCATCACTCCAGCTCTATTAGTTACTGAGATACAAAATTTCGGATTTTTACTATATAGGGGAGGTGGGCGTGGTCATGGTCCGATTTCGCCCATTTTCAATACCATCCGTTCTCGTCTTGATACCAACTTGCATTACAAATTTCATCAAAATATTTCAATTTTTGCGCGAGTTATCGTGCTCACAGACGGACGGACGGACAGACGGACAGACGGACGGACATGGCTCAATCGATTTCTCTTTTCACCCTGATCATTTTTATATATATAAGTCTATATCTATCTCGATTATTTCATTCTGTTACAATCCACCGTTAGGAAATCAAAACTATAATACTCTGTGTACTAGTACAGCTGAGTATAAAAATAAAATTTTTGTTTTCATCATGCACGTTTTAAACCGAACCACTTTTATTTTAACAATGAAAATTTTTAAATTAAAAATTGAATTTTTGAATTAAGAATGAAATTTTTGAAGTAAAAATGCATTTTGGATTTAAAAAGAAACAGAAGTACTTAAATTAAACATGAAAATGAATGATGATTTAAAAACTCGCTCTTTGTTCAACATTTTTTTGTGAGAAATTATTTTTTTGTGAGAAATCCAAAAAAACAATAATGAGAATCGATTTTTTTAATTTTCTTTTTACAATGATTCATATAATTTATGGATTCTTTTTTAGAAAAAGCGAAGTATAAACAGGTTACTACAATTCAATATAATGTTTAATGTTCCACTATGTGATGGCGTTGGATTGAATTTCAGGTTGATGTCATGGTTCGAATCCGGAGGAGAATATAAAATAAAGAAGAAAAAGAAGAATAAGGAGAATAAGAAATAAAGATAGCAAATATTTACGGCGAAGTAGAAAAGAAGAGCAGAACAGGCTATATTTTTGTAGTTGGGACTCGGATTGAGTGAAGATGAAGAGAATGCCGTTGGATACAATTTCGAATCCGGAAGAGAAAATGATATAGAGAACACTGCAGAGTTTTTTTTCTCATAGTGCTGAAAGTAAAAATAAACATTTTTAAATTTAAAATGTTTTTTCTTGATTTAACAATTTTACAATGAACATTTTTAAAATATAAATGTTAGTATTTACATCACTTTTAAATACGTGTTTGCCCATTTTAAACACGTTTTCATATGTTTTTATAATTTGTTTTCCTTGAGTGTACCTACCACTAGCAGTGCCAAGCGATTCACACGGACGCAGCAGCGCACTAACACAAAGGTCGTTTACGATTTACGGTTATTTCGAAATTACACGTAGCTACAGCAAACATGTTTACACATCAAAAACCTAAAAGTGATTACATACGCTAATTAGAAACAGCAAAGTCCAAGACCAAACCATTCTACTCATAATCGTTTCAATGCAGTGGATGCTTTCCTCTTCCCCTACCAGTCACCGGGGTGGGTATCGTTGCAAAAAATACTTTTTCATTATCATTATCATTCATTTTTGGTGCGATTGATCACAGAATTAATTCTACGATTATTTAATCGATTAGTTTTTCTTTGCTCATCACTTGTTACACTTTCATGTATTCAACGAAGTGTAGTATTAGAAACTGTTTGTGTTCATATGCAAATATGCCAGTTTGTAAGGACGTGCTTGTGAGAAATAAGCTTTGAGATTGGCTGTTTGTAAAAGCGCAAGCGAAATGCGATGCAAGTGATTAGATTGCCATTCTAGCGCAACTTCAAAGCGACTAAGTAAATAATGTAGAGATACATATAGTACTTACCTATCGATGTATAAATGTGAAATTTTTGCTTTCCCTCTGAAATCACATTACAACACAGCTTTCATGAAATTGCATTTATGTATTTGTCGCTCTAGTAATGAGCTTCAAGTACATATCTACACTGAAGCTATTAAATTACTAGAAAATATTGTAGATTTCCTTCCATTTTAATGTTGAAAAATTCTTCTTGTACATAATTTATTTTTCTTGTTATTCCTCACATTTTCCACCTACATTTGCATGTTTGTTGTAGTTACAGTGAAATTAGCATACCGGAAACATTTTCATTTTATCCAACGCATACTTCGTTGGAGCTTTGAATACGCTTGATTTCTTCTTGTTTGTTAATTTATTTGAGAGCTTAATTTTATTGCCAACTGCCTAGAATGCAGACATATAAATTTTAAATGAAGCCAAATGTACAAACGTATATTAATGAATGTGAGCTGAAATTTAAATAGCAAGAAAGTGATTTAGGAATGTTGAGGGGTTGGCAAAGTTTTCTGTGATTGGGAGAGATTCTCATCAGTTTCAATCAAGGCAAAATGTAGGTGCATGATGTTTGTATTGTGGAACGTATTTCCATCTGAAGATGACACATAGCCGAAACCGGTTTATAACCAAATCAAACTTGACAAGGCATGACGGAAATTCGCTCCACAATACATCGCAATCATACCTCGTTGGAAAAGCAAACAACAAAAAAGAAATGCATGATGTTTATTTATAACAGCCAAAAAAGGAGCCTACATCACAGTTGGGCAAAATTTATTCGAATAAGAATAATAGTTGAATAAATTTTTTTTATTTTTATTTGAATAATAAATAATTTCGTTTATTCAAACAAAAAATTATTCGAATAATAGATAATTTTCATTTACATATGTAAGAACAAACAAACATACAAACAAAAAAAAATATACACATTTTTTTTTTACTATTACTCAGTTGTTTTTTTTTTGTTGTACCCTGAGTTTTTATTTATTATTTGAAATAACGAATAAACCTCAGAATAATTATTCGAATGAATTTATCTGAATAAAATTTGAAAAATAAATTTTTATTCAAATAATTATCTAAATAAAAATTTATTCGAATAATGCCCAAGTCTGGCCTAAATTGGCCTTAAGAAGCGAGTTCTGGTGCCATTTTTACTACGAAAAAAAATTAAATAACTTCATAGTTCAACTGCACCTTTTACTCTTTAGCATCACTTAACTAAGAATTTTTTGCTGCTCCTTGTTGCTCTTCCATCGCAGACACTGAAATGGCAAGTCACTACACATTCCCAACATAAAAAATACTTTCACATGCAAAAGTTGTTGTGGCATCAATTAAGAGTGGAGCGATTTTTTTTTTGTTTGATTGTTTTAAAAGCTCATTAATAAATAATGATGCGCGAATGAGATGAATTTTTCATAATATTGAATGTGCGCACATTGGTAGGCAAGCAAAAACTCACCCGTTCGTTCGTTCGCAGATTTGCCATATCATTTACTTTATAAAGCGATTATTGCAATTAAAATGCAAAATACGAATAACGACTAATTGGCTGATGCTGATTGGTTTGGGTGTTAGCAGAATGAACGGAGATGAAGTGAAATATGAGATGAAGTAAAATACAAAAATTATATGAAGAAAAAACTGTGAGTTAATACATATTAAAGGAGTGAATAACATTCTTTCAACAATTTGAATAACTTTTTTCAAAACTCGAAATCGTATTTGAAAAGTTCCCAAACAATCCAACGCGTTGGCTATGCCATTTTATGTACATAAGTGCTCAGAAAGTTTTTTTGTCGACAGCGTCATCTGTTGAACTTTTCTTCCGTTTGAATTTTTCGTCCGTAGGGACAACAAATGCATGAGAGAAGGAATTAAATTGAATCGATCACTAAATGAGTGCCATTATCAGGGTCAAAATTGAGCAACATGGAAGAAGATGCTTCTGCTCTCGACAGCGCCATCTATCAGGCAACTTTATGTGAAATTTTTTCCATACAGATAGTAAATGCCTCACAGAAGGAATTAAATTGAATAGATCACTAATAAGTGAGTGCTATTTTCAGGTTTCAAATTTTATAAACCGCGAAGAAGATGCTTATGCTTAGAAAGTATTCCCAACGACAGCGCCATCTATCAGGCAACTTTATGTGAACTTTTTTTCCATACAGATAATAATTGTCTTAGAGAAGGAATTAAATTGAATCGATCACTGATAAATGAGTGCTATTTTCAGCGTCAAAACTTTATCAACCTTGAAAAAGATGCTTCTGCTTAGAAAATATTCCCAACGACAGCGCCATCTGTTGGAGAACTTTATTTGAACTTTTCTTACGTAGGGACAACAAATGCCTCTGAAAAGGAATTAGATTTAATCGATCACTAATAAATGAGTGCTATTTTCAGGTTTAAAATTTTATCAACCTTGAAGAAGATGCTTCTGCGTAGAAAATATTCGCAACGACAGCGCCATCTGTTGGACAACTTTATTTGAAATTTTCTTACGTAGGGACAACAAATGCCTCTGAAAAGGAATTAGATTTAATCGATCACTAATAAATGAGTGCTATTTTCAGGATAAACATTTTATAAACCTCGAAGAAGATGCTTCTGCGTAGAAAATATTCGCAACGACAGCGCCATCTGTTGGGCAACTTTATTTGAACTTTTCTTCCACAGAGATAATAAATGCATCAGAGAAGGAATTAGATTTAATCGATCACTAATAAGTGAGTGCTATTTTCAGGTTTCAAATTTTATCAACCTTGAAGAAGATGCTTCTGCTTAGAAAGTATTCCCAACGACAGCGCCATCTGTTTTGTTTGAACTTTTCTTCCATAGATATAATAAATGCTTCCGAGAATAAATTAATCTGAATCGTTCACCAATAAATGAGTGCTATTTTTAGTGTCTAAAATTTAAGAGCTTATTAGCGCAAGTAAATGGGTAGCTATTTAAGTATTAGTCACATAATTAAATTTTCTTTTTCAATAAAGAAAAAGCCCCTACACTACACTGAAAAAACATCTTACTCAGATTATGGAAAAGTGGGAATGATTCGGCGCTAAAGACATATTTCCATATTTTGATGTACGATTTTCTTCAAATCAAGGAATAAAAACCACGTTTTAAAGAAAATTGTACATCAAAATGTGGAAATATGTCTTTAGCGCCGAATCATTCCCATTTTTCCATAATCTGAGTAATTTTTTTTTTGAGTGTACTACGATCTATTGAAAGGGCAATTCTAAGTGAATTGAAAATTTCCAAATTGAGCAGCCCATGTTTCTGGGAAAAATATTCACGAACATGTATGTATGTATGTAGGTAAAACATCAGCTGTGTAAATAGGCAATAGAAAAATGCAACAAGAAGAAAGTCTAAACAACTGCAAGAATACTCGTTGATCTTTTTTTTTTTGTACTGAAGAGCCTGAAAATTTTAAATACAAACAAAAATTTGCAAAGCAAATGTGGGCAGAGCATCTACTAAAGTGGTTGGGCGTTTGGACAGTGAAAAAGGCGCTCCCAAATGGCAAATGGATTGAATTTATGAATCCATAGTCAATATTTTCGAAAAACAAGCGCACAAACTATATTTCCATACATAAATAAGGACAAACTGTTTGTATGTATGTATGTATATACGTATGTATGTATGTGCAGATGTAAAAGGTTCACAATGTTGACGCAGGCCAATTTTTCGGGTTTCCATTTACATTTTTCTTGCCTTTTTCAAGTTTGTTTTTTTTGCACATTTTTTATTATTTCATACAAGTTAACATCTTTTTTTTTAACTATTTTGGAATGGAAAAGCCACTTTGTTCTGCATGCATATATGTATGTTAGCACACATTTTTCAAAATGAAATTCGATATGGCTCAATTGGTTGGTTGAGTTGAAGTGCAAAATAAAAATAATATTAGATAACAATAAAAAAGGTTCTTTTTCGCAATTGGTTGAAAGAGGTGTGCATAAATTTTATTTTAACATAAAAAAAAAACATTTATATTGCCTGGATTACATTTCAAACATGTCGACAAGTTTTAAATTGAGTTAGACCAAATATGTATGGTAAGCAAGCAAATGTTGTGACATGTACAAGTACATATTTTGTGTCAAGTTGATCAATTCTGACAACATAAATTGTCAGTGCGTTTGTGCATCAAAATTGTCATAAAAAATTAGTGTTAACTGCTAAAGACCTTAAGTGGCGATAGAAAAATAGATAAAGAAATGTTTTAATTTTTTGTTTGTTGTGTAAGGGAACATACACACATACATATGTGTTGAGTTATTCTCAAAGAAATTGGCGTAAAATAAAAATTTTTACCTACATCTTTTTTTTTTTATTCGAATAACATACCGAGTAAAATTATCAAATACCCAGTAGGCCCAAAGGTAGGTACTACAAATCATCAATACATTCCTACTTACATTTACATACCTACTTTAGGGAATATATCTAACAATTTCCATGACTATGTCGCATGACTATCGCACAGCAATGGTCGCCTTCGCAGGAATGAATTTGCATAGTAAAAAAAAGCAATAGAGTGAAAATTGTTCGTAAGCGTCGGGATTCAATTCCAAACCGCATGCTTTTTGAAGTTAACTTCTTAGGCGGCGATACAGAGTTTTTATGGAGAGTGAAATTTTAAAAAGGAAATAGCAGGTACACTTCCGTTGCACGGAAATAGCAAACAGGAAACAGGAAACAGCAAAAGATAAAAACGTTTACCCGGCTTTCCCCTGAATGTTTTGGACGATATTGATATCAAATAAAAGGTATTGAACATGGCTTTTACATGGAGATTTACTCGTTATGATTCCCAGGTCGGGTCCCCAGATATGGGTCAAAATGTGGACGCGGATGACCCCGGAATATTTCTGAGCAATATTGGTATCAAATGAAAGGTGCTGAGCACAGATTTCACATAGAGATGTAGGTACAGATTATGAGTTCTAGGTCGGGTCCCCTGATATGGGTCATAATATCGACCCGGATAACCCCTTATGCCATGTCATGTGATGTCATGATGTGATGCCATGATATGATGTCATGACGTGATGCCATGATATGATGTCATGATGTGATATCATGAAGTGATGTCACGATGTGATGTCATGATGTGATGCTATGATATGATATCATGACGTGATGCCATGATATGATGTCATAATGTGATGTCATGATGTGATGCCATGATGTGATGTCATGATGTGATGCCATGATGTGATGTCATGATGTGATGTCATGATGTGATATCATGTCATTTAATGATATGATGTCATGTATAAATGTTAAAAATCAGAGCTCTCGATTTTTTTTGAACATTTTCGAGTAGCTCGAACAATTCTGTGCCCGCAAATTAAAGTAGCCTAACTCAAAATATGGTGAACGGAGAAAACTCAATTTTTTGTCAAAATTCAAACCATTGGACCAATTCGGATTTTTAAAAGGGGAAATAATGGATTTGTAGTGTTAGAGAAGGAATAGTTGTGAACCAGAAATCTTAAAGCAAGGTTAATTGCAAAAAATTGTCTTTTATAACTTAAGTGCTTTTATTGGATGCAATTTTTACGAAAAGCAGAATTAACTCTAGTTAAGTTCTTTTATTGTGTCGAATTCTTACCAATAAGGTTTTTATTTCCATTTAACTCGAGTTAAGTGTTTTTAAGCGTAGACCTACGTGCGAGTCGAAAACGACCCGAAACGACCATTTAAGTGGATATAACTGAGTAGTGGAATTAGAAGTCTTAGAGTTTCTGACTTTTAATTTTGGTTTGAAATGAATGAAATAAAATAAAAATCGTTTCGCTAATCATTGTTGTTTGGGCCTGAAAAAAATAATCCATAATCCTACGCCGCGGATCGTTTTCAACCCGAACTGAATTTGCGTTTTATTTTTCCGAATACTGAAAAACGCATGGTACTAGGGAAATCACCACAAGAAGCTTGGTTTATCCGGAAATGATTAATGAAGACTCCCAAGCGAGAGGTTCAAAGCTATAACAGCTGGAACCGCCGAAAAAAGGAGCGCGGTGATGGAATCGACATATAGAGTCATGTGCAAAATACATATGTTGATAAACCCAGTGATGAATCTTTATATTCGTTTGTTTTTTTTTTCGTTCAATTAAGCACACTCCATATGCGTATGACCAGGAACCAAAAACTTGTGATAAATTTTCTCAATGTTAGTATCACCTTGCATGAAGATTTAAAACATAGTACTAATAAAAGAGTTTTAGTTTTGGCCAGGACAGCAATCGCTATAAAAAACGACATGTTTAATATTGAATGGCAAACTATTTAAGTATTTGAATAAGTACGATGCTATTCCATTGCCACCACGATTTGCAAGGGTCTCATGCCACATATAACACGTAGGTTGTCCGGAAACACTGTCATGTGTAAAAAGTGTATAAAGCGTTTATAAAAATATTCAGAAGATCGCAAAAAGGTGTAGGAAGGCATAGGCTAATCAGCATTATCTGACCCCGTGTCCGACTGACTATCGTTAAAAAATGAGTCCTTAATTGAGTCGTCGCTACTATAATCTATATTTAGAAAGTCTTCTTCCTCCATGTTAGAAGGATCCATACCTCGTAAAAGGCAACACGATTAAAGTTTAATAACAATAATAACTAGCCGAAGGCCTGAGTTGCCAGTGCTATATAAAAAATATCTGTTAGTTTCTAGCTTTTAAGCTTATCTATCAATATTAATAAATAAAAAAAAAAAACAATAATAATACACTAGCGATATTAACACTCTAACGAGTTTTATTGCCAAGCTTCTCTCCCAATTCGAGGTGTGCTTCTTAACTATTGTTTTTCCTACAATTTGTGTGGACCTACAGTTTTATGCGAGCTCCGAACGGCGAATGCTTTTTTGTGAGAAGCCGTTTCATGGCAGAAATACACTCGGAGGGTATGCCGCCCACTACCGAGAGGTGACCGCTATTTATAAAAAGCCAATAATTGGGTTTTAATCAATTAGAAAATTTTTTTGTGGTGTTTGTCCGGACTCAGTTAGAACCCGAGACGTCTGGTATAGCAGGCGAGCAGTCTACGCACTGCACCTCAGCGGCCACATTAAAGTTTAATTGATGAAAACAGGTGTTTTATGTATACAGTATATAACATGTATATAATAATTAATTGAATTTCTATAATATATATCCTTGAAAAATCTCTTATCTCAGTTTATCATATCCACTTGCTTCCAACAAAAAAACCTAACTGAAGATAATAACGCATGAAATGACAAAAATATTCTAACAAAAAAACCTAACTCGATATAAATTGTGTAAAATAAAAAAAAAAAAAAATCACTTAAAATAACCTATTTCCACTTAGGCTATGAAAACAAAATTGATAAAAAAAAAAATTATAATTCCTAACTGAAGTTAAGTTTTTTTAATAAACTGAAAACGCAAATAAATACGTCCATGAAGTACCCACATAACTCTAGTTAGGATGTTTTAATAAAACGATTTTTCATACAATACTAGACTTAAGAGTTTTGCTAGAAGATAAGTTGTTTTAACTGGTGCAAAATATTTCTATCTGAGTTAGGATAATTTTTATATCTTAATAACTTTTTAAATATTACTCCAATTTAAATGGGGATAAGACAGATCGATGCGTTTTCCTCCAAAGTTTCACACTATAACAATAACTCAATTTCGCGTTATCTCGAGTTAGGCTACTTTAATTTGCGGGCACAGAATTGTTCCAATGCTCGAACAGTTTGTTTGTTTATTACCCGTATGTTTGTACGGGCATTTGAACAACAAACGGGCTTCAAACAAAAACGATCAGATCGAATTGCTCGATACCCGGGTATCTAGAGCCCTATTAAAAATATTAACTCTTTCCTATTGACTTTTTGAGTTGAAATTTCAAAAATAACTCATATATTCCATCCCAGGCATCAAACGAAAGGTGTTGAGCAGGGCTTTTACATAGATATGTACCGATTATGATTTCTAAGTCGGATCCCCATATCTGGGTCAAAATGTGAACCTAGATAACCCAGAAAAATTTCTGAGCAATATTGTTATCAAATGAAAGTTGTTGACGGAAAAAGAGGGAAAAGGAATTTAAATTTTATGTTTATCACTGCAAACAGACCATACTTTCCCCTGATTCATTCGTTTGTTATTCTACACAGAAATATCAGTGGTTTTTAACACGCTTTTATTAGCTTCACGTGTACCCGGATTCTATAAATCGCTATCGCTAAATGAGATCGCCAAAATTTACTAAATTTATATCAGACGCACCTAAAAATATGCAATATCTGGTAAAATATCTGACATACAAAACTGACTCATCAATGCGGCCAGCATGCTGTAGCTTGAGACGATATAAATAAATAAAGGAGATACATACTTTTAGGCGGGTCTGATATAAATTTAGAGATTTTTGGCGATCTCATTTGGCGATAGCGATTTTTAGAATCCGGGTCCTGTATGTATTTATGTATTTAATTTCATCATAGCCTAAAATTATGCAACATATTAACAATGCAATTATGCAATTTTTCTGAAACCATAACCCTGCAAGAACGGTGCAGGTGATTTGACCGGTCATATGACCGGCAGGCATGACCAAAAGTTTTTGGATATTTCCTATCACATTCTTAAGGGCATCGGGAACTTTTGTGACCGTTTCATTCATCACGTTCCCGTATGTGTATTTTCAAATTCCATTTTATCCTTATCTATCTCATTGGTTTTGAACTTGGCTAGAAACACATACGAGTGCAAATGTGTTGGTAATATTATATTTTTGTAATAGTGTTAGTACTTTCGGTTACACAATTCCAGCGGGGTAAGCTTTATATTTGTATAGCATACGCCACTTCAATTTGAATAAATTAAACATGGCTTAAACAATTTCATAAAAATAACACAAAGTACACTGAAAAAACAACTTACTCAGATTATGGAAAAGTGGGAATGATTCGGCGCTAAAGACATATTTCCATATTTTGATGTACGATTTTCTTCAAATCAAGGAATAAAAACCACGTTTTAAAGAAAATTGTACATCAAAATATGGAAATATGTCTTTAGCGCCGAATCATTCCCATTTTTCCATAATCTGAGTATTTTTTTTTTTTTGAGTGTAACAAGCTTATGCATCATTTCAGATGTTTTCTTTATAATTATGCTTAATGTAAGAAGTTAACTTCTATCACGTGTACTGTGCTACACGCGGCTTTTTTTTCCTATAGTCGTTATGATGCTCTTGTTAGGTACTCAGTATGAATGGTAGCATTAGCATAGTGTTGAATATACAGTTGCCTACCATCTAACTTTGTAATGTACTTTATTCGTAGAAAATTTAGTGTTTCGGTTCACCATTCTTAACTCCTTCTTTAGTCAGTGGAGAAATGATCTGTGCTCAATTTGTACATGACTGTTAACATACTTTAAGTGTAGCTGCGTTGTACATATCTAACAAAAGCAAGTATCCGCGCATGAATAACAATCGCATCAACTTAAAAATGGGCCTAGTGGGTATTTATGGAATTAGTTAAAAACATCGCAGCAAACATTTTCGGAGCCCTGATAATTTTCAAGTTTTTGTCTTTATTAGTCATAAAAGAAGGAAAAAAATAGTCATAAATATGAGTCCAACAGGAGTCTTATATTAGCCTTGTTCAGGCTCATATGATGTATGAAATTAGAATCACATCGTGAGACCACCTTAAGAACAGAAATACGTAAATTTCGGACTCCAAAATGAGCTCACGCACTCAGGGAAAAAAAATTATAAAAAATTATAAAATGGGCAAAAACATATTTAAAAGTGATGTAAATACCAACATTTTTATTTTAAAAATGTTCATTGTAAAATTTTTAAATCAAGAAAAAACATTTTAAATTTAAAAATGTTTATTTTTATTTTATGCACTATGGAAAAAAAAAAACGCTGCAGTGGTATCTATATCATTTTCTCTTCCGTATTCGAAATTGTATCCAACGGCATTCTCTTCATCTTCACTCAATCCGAGTCCCAACTACAAAAATATAGCCTCCGATTGTTCTGCTCTTCTTTTCTACTTCGCCTTAACTCTATTCGCTATCTTTATTTCTTATTGTTCTTATTCTCCCTTTTCTTCTTTATTTTATATTCTGCTCCGGATTCGAACCATGATATCAACCTGAAATTCAATCCAACGCCATCACATAGTGGAACATTAAACATTTTATTGAATTGTAGTAACCTATTTATACTTCCCTTTTCCGAAAAAAGAATCCATGAATTATATGAATCATTGTAAAAACAAAATTAAAAAAAATCGTTTGTCATGCGAGAAATCCAACAAAACAATATTTGCTTACAAAAAAATTTTGAACAAAGAGCGAGTTTTTAAATCAACATTAATTTTCATTTTTAATTTAAGTATGTTTCTTTTTAAATCCAAAATGCATTTTTACTTAAAAAATTTCATTCTTAATTCAAAAATTTCATATTTAATTAAAAAATTTTAATTGTTAAAATAAAAATGGGTTGGTTTAAAACGTGCATTATGAAAACAAAAATTTTATTTTTGATTTTAAAATGCTGTTTTTCCCTGAGTGTAAGGAGTGTGAATGCTCCGGTTTCTCCGGATTTTTTTCTGACTCTTTTATGACTCCGAATGTTTGCTAGATTAAAAGTTACTTACTTTTTATTAGACATACTCGTAGTGTGAGCCTTATTGGAAACATTGTTTATTATATTATATCTAGTTTAAATATTATTATTATTGTTACTATTTTTATTATGATGCATTTTCATAGCCATATATGAGCCTACTAATATTCTCTCTCTCTCTCTCTCTCTTTTGCAGGTGAGTTGAAAAAGTGTGCACGTATGTAATCTGGCATTTGCGTTTCTAATTTGAAATAATTGGTAAGATTTAAAATTTCGTACGCTTTGCCTCTATCTACATAACATTATTCGCTCTCAGAATTGTGTATGAAAATTATCGTCGTTCGACACGGGATTCGATGCCGAACAACGAATTAGGTGGCGAACAACGAAAAAAGAGCGAACGAAGTTGTGTGTAGACATGATTTATAGTAGTCCAAATTGAAACTTATTCATTTTCATTAATCTCCATAATAATGTAATTCGTCTTGCTCTATATGTATACGTCAATGCTATCAAGAATAATTTAATGAAAAAAACTATGCAGACGACTCCGTAACTAAGATTGCTCTCTTTGGAGTTACAGAAAAATATTAGAAAGCATTTAGGTGAAAATAAATCTGATGAGGAGTTGTGATGATCTCCGGAATAGGTCTATAACTTCTACCAAAAATTAATTTTCAATTTATCTTAAAAAAAAAAAGCAGAAAAAACTCGCCAATAGCTCTAAAAAACTACATTCGCATTTAAGAAAATCAAATTGATACTTAAGGAGCATCGAAAACAATTTTTTTTAAGGAATCACGTTTTTCAAGTTTCTTTTTTGTTATTTGGTTTTCCGACAGCGTAGGATTGCGATATATTAGCTGAGTTCCCGTGGCAGTGATCCAGATCCGGATACAAATTTTGCAAGCAAATGCGACAACAATTTTGTGATCCTGGTATTTATCTGGATCAAAACAACCTATTACAATCTATACGGATCCGAAATTGATACAGATAAACGCCAGGATCACAGAATTCTTGTTGCATTTGCATGCAAACTTCTTATCCGGATCTGGATCACTGCCACGGGAACTCGCCTATAGTGGCACGAACGATTTGGTTATAAACCGGTTTCGGTTATGTGCCATCTTCAGTATCTTGTTTCTGAGAACCAAATCAGATAATCGACTAAACACAATTTTGGTATGGCGTGTCTATGTCTGTTCTAAGGTTAATCAAAAGGCATCACTTCTTCAAAGCTTTGCTGTTTTTGTTGTCCAAAAAATTGTTTATTTCTACTAAACATAACTTATTTTCTTCTTAATGCCGCCTCTCTCGCAAGCGTACATATTTAGATTTTTATTGTACGCATATTTGCGATTGCTATGTATGTACATATTTGCTATGTATATATTTGACTATTGTTTGCCAAATTTTTTTAGTTTCTAATCTGTTGTTGTTTGGCTGTTTTATTATTCTTTGTGTATTCTGAATGCTTTTTGTATTTTTTTTTTTTTTTTGCTTTAGAAAACAAATTGGTATATATTTACACACAGATGATGTGCTTACCCAGTTGGAAAAGGTATGTTCATCTATAAATGGATATAAAGATTATATGATCTATACATGCCAGAATGCATGATTTTTTTCATTGTGATATCCTAGCAAAGTCATGCCTCCACTTTTTCCTGCCAAAGTAAGACAAAAAGGAATGTTTGGATCAGAATCGCTCTTGCCGTGATCTCAGTGTCGGTTTACAATTGCTCTCTCCCTCTAATTCATTTTATGCCTCCTAATATGACTTAAAAATAACTAATACTTTTTTTATGCATTTTTCTCTTCATTCTCTCTCCATGCGGTTTCCAATTAGAAATATGTAACTTCACTCCAGCTTGTTCTACTCTGCTTCTCTCATTTTCGCACCATATTTACCTTCACTGCTTTATCCAAAGCTTTCATATAGTGTGCCATTCAACATTATATCGATCTTTAGTAATGCTTTTATACGTCCATTTGTTCAAAAAGGAATCTGTGAATTGTCGTCGTCATTGTAAAAAGCAAAACGAAAGAAACCCTGATTATCATAATTGTTTTTGTTGCTAGATTCAATGTTAGATCTGAGAGCCGATAACGGAACTCGTACCTTACCTTGGGTTGCATTCTAGAATGTACTTATCCAATTTCCTATAAGTTGGCAGCCACACGACATAGAGTTTAGATGAAATCATAGTTTTTTTTGGAATACATACCTTAATGCAAATTTTTCGTACATCTTTTCATGCGTCCGCAAGGTCATGCATGACCACCTTTCCAACTGGGTACCTATGTGCGTTTTGTCTGTGTGTCCATAAGCCACTGTGCTCTTAGTATTGATACGAATATTTTTCGGCCTGCATAAATTTGCATAAAGTCTTATTCAACCAATTGTTGTTTATTTGTCTTATTGATACTCGATATTCAATATACATATATATGTATGTATGTATGTATGTATGGATATCAATTTTGTATTTCCTTTCTCTTTTGGGCTTACTACTTCTTATTGAACATTTTGTTCTGTTAAGTTGTTGTTGAAAGCAAAATTGGTTAGAAAATAGACAATAAATAGTCATTGAAAAGTTTTTCGGTTGTCCTTCTTTGTTTTCTTCTCTTTGTTTTCGTTGTTAAAGCAAGTATTTACATACCTAGGTAAGTATGCATGTGTGCAAGTAAGTAGCTTTGTTGGCATAATTTGCATAAAATATCTTTAGACATGATTATTGTTTATTCATTCGATTTTGGAAGCATGTTATTATTTATTTAAAGAATTTCGCATTTTTGGGATATGTACCTGTGTATATATTTGTTGTAATTTCCTTAACGGTAAAGTTACTCCATACCATATTTGAGTTGAGTAGCTAGAGTTACAGTCTTTGGTACCTCATAAAATTGGAAGGAATTGTTTCTAAGATCTACCTTACATACGTACATATGTACATGGGAACGAGTTGTGGGTGAATTAGATACTGTCTCACATATTAGAAGAAGTAAACTTCCCTAAATGCAATTTATCATAATATCGATAATCGAGGAAGCTCGTTGATTTTATCGCAATCCAAAAGCCTATTAATTTCCATAGGAAACACATTTTTTGGCCGTTCTCATATTACAGCATTTATTATGGTTTATGGACTCTTGTAGACTCAAGTTTTCTTTATCTCATTTCTTGTGAGTAATTGTTTTCTCATCAATACGTTCTGATTTACCCCATCTTCTGTATTTGTCATCACTTGGTTAGTTGGTTGCTGTGCTGCCTGGCTTTATCCAGGCGCAATTAGCGCACCAGGCGCCATTTTGATGCACGTACTCATGGACCAAATAATCTCTGTAGTCACGGTTCTCCATCCGTACGAAACCACTTTTTGGTTCCCTCGATAAACCTTCTGAGATCGGTTGTTGTTATTGCGGTTCATCATCATTATCGAACCATTTGGTTCATTCGATGAACCTGTTAAGGTCGGCTGGGGAGCAAACTGATAAGTCCTTTAGGCTTTGGAATTCAACCCTTCCAAGGGATTTATGTCTGATATGAGACAGTGCAGGACATTCGCGCAAGAAGTGTGTGATCGATTCCTCGCTGCCATCTTGGTTGCAGCTTCTGCATCTAGTGTTGAATGGGATTCCCATCCGTTCGGCTTGTTTGCCAAAAGGCCAGTGTCCCGTGATAGTGGCTGTAATTCTGCAGATTTGTTTTCTTGATCTATTAAGGAGTTCCCTAGTTCTTGTTATGTTGTAGTCCGGCCTGGTTTGCTTCATTATCTTGCATGTTGCTGTAGATTTCCACCAAAGTGTGTTCAGTTCCCTACGTTTGTTATGAATGCCCCTTTTAATGGCTGGAACTACTCTTGAAAGGTGCATAGACGCCCCGGCTGTAGCCATCTCGTTGCCCTCAATGCTCCTGTGACCAGGAACCCAATTGAGCGAGATGGTCACACCTTCCGCCGCTATTGCTTCAACAGCATCTTTGCAGCTTCGGACTGTCTTGGATGTTGTTATGGGAGAGTTGAGCGCCATAAGCGCCGCTTGACTGTCTGTGTATATGTCCACTGACTGTGCTTTTCCAGCAAGAACTCGCAAGCCCGCTCTATGCCTTGCAACTCCGCTTGGAATATGCTGGCTGACTCTGGCAGACGGAAAGAGAGTGCGATATTTGGTTGATCAGAAAAAACTCCCGACCCCACACCTGTGTCCATTTTGGACCCATCTGTATAGATCGATATTTCTTCCTTCTTCCGCAGTCTATCCCTTATCCTTTCCTTCTCGAGGGGCACCTCACCTTAAAGTTCCTGCTAAAGTCCAGTGTGGTTGGGAGGTAGTGTGATGTTTTCTGTAATCCGGGAAGCATGTTTAGGATATTACCGTGACCATATTGCCCGTCAGTCCAGCAGCCCGACTCAAGGAGTCATAATGCCGACCTCATTGCAGTTTCACGAATGTGAAGGTCAATTGGTAATTGATGCAGGATTATATTTAGTGCGTCAGTTGGACACGACTTCAATGCTCCTGTCACTCCAGCACATGCTGCCCATTGTAAGCTGTTTAGTTTCTTGACGTTGTACTGCTTGTCTAGGGCTCATCACTTACTAGACAACGTTTCAAAAAAGGCAGTGCCCGATAAAGACTACGGGCTTTAATCCACGTTCCTCCGTCGTCAGGAAAAGTAAACGTTTAGTAAGTTTAAAGTCTTACCATTTTTGATGTAGTTCATATAAAAACAAAGCCTTCTTACTTGACGTTTCTTCAATCAACGAGATCATGGACTACTCTATAGTATGAACTATACTCATAGGGGACTTAGCCTCCGCTGCTACTTCCATTAGATAGATTAAGGTGCTGCCTCTACAATTTAAGACGGCGGGCAGATACTTTGGCCGAACTAACACGTTGTAATACTGCATATGAGCCCTGGTTTCCTAGATCCCTTTAAAACACTTTCCGCAAAGTAGTGCCCGTGAAGATACATCAAACGCGTTTGCCTAATGAAGCGTAGAAACCTAAAATCTGTGCATTTTCCAGCTTCACTAGAAGTGTCTATGAAAGGAGCGATATCTGGTGTCCTGCAAGTTTGTGCCCTACCTTCCTAACTCATTCGTAATGCAGTTAGCCTGGATGTCACTATGGCCTGAGACCAAAATTACGTTCAGATCCCAATTCTTTTTTTTTGTCTAACTGTAAGTCAACTAACATAAACTCTGCTGCATTTAATGCCATCACTAGTCAACTACAGTTGCTTATAACTTGTGTTAATAGACACGCAAAAATTTATTCAAATCGGTTTATGACCACGCCTACTTTTTAACAAAGATATTTCTGGAACACCCTTCGGGAATTTGTAACGTGACATCTTTGTAACTAGAAGTCATAAAGGAATGAAATGTTGCACAAAGAATAATATTCATATGCGTAGTTGGATGACTGATAAAAATGTTGAAAATGGGCGTGGCTACGCCCACTTTATGCAGCACTCGCTTTATATAAAATACACCGTGTTTCCATCAAACGCAAACAAACTATGAACGCATACAGCTGAGTATCTAATGTTCGATTCCACTCGAACTTAGGCTTCCTTACTTGTTAATTTTACTTTTACTTTTCGCTGGTTTAGTCACGGGTTGTGGTATCAAAATGGCGCATCGGTAGTAATTTGGGTCAGTAGAACTCGCCACTTAAACCAACCAACCAAGCAAGCTCTTGATACACCCAATGGTACAATATGACTTGTGAATACCACAGTTAAAGGGATAATCTATATCGACTTGCTAAGCCCATGACCCGTTCCCCACACTGCCTGACTAGACCTACTAATACCGTTGCAGTTCCCAGAGCCGCCCGACTATCCCAGAAAATGCCTATCCTCTTTCAAGCATCGACACTTTACTTCGCAAGTAGAGCCTTACAGGCCTTCTGTATGACGAAAACTTCAGATTGAAAGACGCTCACAGCGTCCGGCAGCCTAATTCATATGTAAGTGTACGGATGAGTGGCGAAGACACCTGCTTAAGGGTTTGCTTACATGAGGGTCCAAAAGCTTTTACATGCTATTGTAGCTGAATTTGAACACAGGGTATTTCGGCAATTGTATGCTAATTTTATTTTCTTGACGAGCGTCACTTTTGCAAGTAAATCAGATTATGATGTATTGTGGAATGACCTTCCGTCATCCCTTGTCAAGTTTGGTTTGCAGACAAACCGGTTTCGGCTAATATGCGCCATCTTCAGTGTCTTTTTTCGTTCTGAGTTATTTTCTGTAAGTTCGATAGTACTTATAGTAACTAACTTCCATCGTTTGGTCACGTACTTCGTGTTCGTGTGATGTGTTCGTGTTCATATTCCTACCCTGTCGGAAAAACAAACAACCAAAAAGTATTTAAATCAGATTATATTATATGCTTCTTGGTGAAGAAGAACTCTCAGACCAAAAACGTATCTCAGGTAAGGGGAACTAATTATCCTAATTACTTTACCATGAGCTCAAAATTGATAAAATTTTGTTTGTAACTTTTTTGCTTACTAAATTATTATCTTTTTCTAAGCAATGCATTTAATGTCTTCAAATTGCATTATGCCTTGCAGGCATATTTAAAATAAATTTAATGAATTTTCAAATTACTTTGTATGCCTTTATGTATATTGAAATGCGCAGTATATTAAAGTAAAATTTCAATGAAGTAAATTTGGAAGCATTCCATGTATCCAATTTCTGAAGGCCCACACAAGCTTTTATGTGTGTATACTTTTAGCTATAAAATTTGTATGTTGATTGATTTAATACCAAATTTCTTTCTGCTCCTTGCTCTCGTATAGCTTTGGGGCTTCTTTTGCAAATAAAATTCGTTACCATGAGTATAACTTAATCAGCATATAAAATTAATCTATTTCCATACCTACATATGTAGGCATATCCTAAGGGATTACTTCCCACTACTCGCTGTTTCATTTTCATTTTCAGTTTAAAAATTTATTTTAACTTTTTGCTTTCATCTTTTACTCGTTAAAAGCAGATGAAAAGAGTTTTCCTAACATATGCATACCCGGGTTATATACATACATACATATTATGTACATGCATGTAAAACATTATCCCTGCAGGGAACTCAATAACTAGTGAGCAAAATTTCTAGTTCCGAACTAGCGAAAAGGTGTCAAAAGGGAACTAGATCAATTGTAGTTAGACCCTCACCAGTTCACAAGGAGTGAATTGAGTGACCATTATAAGACACACTTTGATTTGTATGCAATTTGGAAGTGACAAAAATTCTATGAAAATTTTTCGTTCGTTCAATTGCCGTCTGCTTTGTATATTTCTGAAATTCTCAGATGTTTAGTGACGCATTTTATATAAAGAGTTTTCTATTTGCATCTTGAATGAAATGAAATGTTCCCCTAATTACTTATGCTTTTCCGATCCCTCAGGCTTATTTTTAATTTTTTTTTTTTTATTTTATTACTTTTTAAATATTATTGCAAATTTTTATTAAATAAATAAATAAAGAAATATTAGTTAAAAAAAAATTACAAAAAGTTACATAGAAAAATATCATTCTTGACGTCAAAGATAGTTTTCTTAGTTTTTTTTGTCCGTTGAGTACGTAATTATCTCATATGCCCAACACCAATTTTCAGTACCCTACTATAAGTATTTCAAGAGATTTTCGCTGTAAAAATTTCAGTCTGTATGGGAGGTGCCCATCCCTGCTTTACCAAGACCTAGCGTTTTTACCCGTTTAATACATAGTTATCTCACATGCCCTCACACCAGTTTTCAGTACCCTACTACAAATATTTCCAGAGATATTCGCTGTGAAATTTTCAGTTTGTATGGGAGGTGCCCATCCCTGCTTTGCCAAGACCTAGCGTTTTTACCCGTTTAATACATAGTTATCTCACATGCCCTCACACCAGTTTTCAGTACCCTACTACAAACATTTCCAGAGATATTCGCTGTGAAAATTTCAGTTTGTATGCGAGGTGCCCATCCCTGATTTACCAAGACCTAGTGTTTTTCCCGTTTAATATATAGTTATCTCACATGCCCTCACACCATTTTTCAGTACCCTACTACAAATATTTCCAGAGATATTCGCTGTAAAAGTTTCAGATTGTATGGGAGGTGCCCATCCCTGCTTTACCAAGACCTAGCGTTTTTACCCGTTTAATACATAGTTATCTCACATGCCCTCACACCAGTTTTCAGAACCCTACTACAAATATTTCCAGAGATATTCGCTGTGAAAATTTCAGTTTGTATGCGAGGTGCCCATCCCTGCTTTACCAAGACCTAGTGTTTTTCCCGTTTAATATATAGTTATTTCACATGCCCTCACACCAGTTTTCAGTACCCTACTACAAATATTTCCAGAGATATTCGCTGTGAAAGTTTCAGTTTGTATGCGAGGTGCCCATCCCTGCTTTACCAAGACCTAGCGTTTTTACCCGTTTAATACATAGTTATCTCATATGCCCTCACACCAGTTTTCAGTACCCTACTACAAATATTTCAAGAGATATTCGATGTGAAAATTTCAGTTTATATGGGAGGAGAGTGCCCATCCCTGCTTTACCAGGACGTAAATTGTTCATCCGTTGAGTATATATTTTTGTATTAATCCTTCACAAAAATTTTCATTATTCTAGTAGAAATATTTCAAGAGATATTACGAAAAAAAAGGAAAATTTTGTATGGGAGGTGCCCATCCCTGACTTTTAATCAGATTAAAAATATGCCTATAGCAATTACCGGGTGAAAATACCTAGGTGTGCAAAGTTTCGTGAGGATCCGTTCAGCGGTTTTCTCGCCAATTGAGTTTAAACACAATTTCCATTTCACATTTATAATATAAGATAGCCGAAATCGATAGTCCTGTACTCAAGGATACCAAATATAAATTTTGGTCCTGATAGAAAACGGTTAATGGGTGTCGCACAGGGGTCCCGTATGTTTATCTGAACTTTGAATCTTTTGCGACTCCCCTTAACCGTCTCCGATCGGTATCAAAATTTATATGCGGTTTCTTTGAGTAGAAAAGTATCGATTTTGGGTAATAATTAAAATAAATTTTTTGAATCTTCATATGGTAATTTGAACTTCTACGACACCCTTTATCAATCTTCGTTCGGAACCAAAATTTATATGTGCTATATTTGACCGTACTTTAACCGATTTAGGGGGTAAGACTGGAAAAGGTGTTCATTTGATTTTAAGGACCATCCTAGTGTATATACATAGCGTTTTTTTGCACCTACCTCTTTATTATTATCCCAAACAGCCTTTTTAATTTCCATTTGCTTTTAAATAAATTCGCAAATCCTCAAAAATTCATGCTAAATTGCTATTCTATGAATCGCAGCCAAAAGGCTCATCAAAAATATCATAAGTTAGCAACATATTTTTTCATCACAGTAAAGCTAATTGCTAATACAATTGACTTAAATAAATTACTTATTTTTTTCCGCGAACTTTAAACTTCTCCTGAAAAAATAATTTCTTTTAACAACTTGTAAGACATTTTCGACTTCCTTTGAAAAATAACCTAAAATAAATTACTCTACAAAGTTTTGCTAAGTGAAAATTTTCACATAAACCAATACGCGCGTAAATCATTTTTTTTTTGTCGGACTTATGTTTATAAAAATCTATAATATTTCTCATTTATAATATAAATACGACATATCTACCTTTCATATGCGTACCTACGTTTATTTATTACCTTGTTGCAGGCTATAGAAAAAAGCGCAATATTCTCTAACTAAAGCCTTTCGAAATACCCTCACATACATACATACATAATTCATAAATTTTTGTCTAACCCTTTAACCCTTTCAGTTTTGCTATTCATTATTATGAAAAAATGCATATATGTATGTATGTACTCGTATGTGCTTATTGTAGCTTTTAGAATTTATTTGCACACATGCTTTCAGCTCGTTTGCTTTTATTCTAGTACCTTTCCTTTCTTCCTTTTTTGCTTTTTCTTTTTCTATATTGTCCAGAAAAAAACGAAGAAATATTGCCCAATTTCATTACAATCCGACCACCGGAACACATTCAAATCGGAACTCGAACTTCTTTTGCCGATATCTCCGTTATTCGAAGAGCTAGAGGCCTCAAACTTTGAGTTTTGAAACTCAACTTCTTTTGCTTATAGCTTCGTCATTTTAAGAGCTAGAGCCATGAAACTTGGCTCAAATGAAATTTCAGAGAAAAACGAAGAAATATTGCCCAATTTCATTACGATCCGACCACCGGAACATATTCAAATCAGAACCTGAACTTCTTTTGCCCGTATCTCCGCCATTTGAAAAGCTAGACCCCTAAAACTTTGCACTTTGAAACTCAACTTCTATGGCCTGAACTTCTTTTGCCCGTATCTCCGCCATTTGAAGAGCTAGACCCCTAAAACTTTGGACTTTGAAACTCAACTTCTATGGCCGGAACACATTCAAATCAGAACCTGAACTTCTTTTGCCCGTATCTCCGCCATTTGAAGAGCTAGACCCCTAAAACTTTGCACTTTGAAACTCAACTTCTATGGCCTATAACTTCGTCATCTTAAGAGCTAGAGCAATGAAAGTTCAGAGAAAAACGAAGAAATATTGCCCAATTTCATTACGATCCGACCTGAACTTCTTTTGCCCGTATCTCCGCCATTTGAATAGCTAGACCCCTAAAACTTTGCACTTTGAAACTCAACTTCTATGGCCTATAACTTCGTCATCTTAAGAGCTAGAGCCATGAAAGTTGGCTTAAATGAAAGTTCAGAGAAAAACGAAGAAATATTGCCCAATTTCATTACGATCCGACCACCGGAACACATCAAATCAGAACCTGAACTTCTTTTGCCCGTATCTCCGCCATTTGAAGAGCTAGACCCCTAAAACTTTGCACTTTGAAACTCAACTTCTATGGCCGGAACACATTCAAATCAGAACCTGAACTTCTTTTGCCCGTATCTCCGCCATTTGAAGAGCTAGACCCCTAAAACTTTGCACTTTGAAACTCAACTTCTATGGCCTATAACTTCGTCATCTTAAGAGCTAGAGCAATGAAAGTTCAGAGAAAAACGAAGAAATATTGCCCAATTTCATTACGATCCGACCTGAACTTCTTTTGCCCGTATCTCCGCCATTTGAATAGCTAGACCCCTAAAACTTTGCACTTTGAAACTCAACTTCTATGGCCTATAACTTCGTCATCTTAAGAGCTAGAGCCATGAAAGTTGGCTTAAATGAAAGTTCAGAGAAAAACGAAGAAATATTGCCCAATTTCATTACGATCCGACCACCGGAACACATCAAATCAGAACCTGAACTTCTTTTGCCCGTATCTCCGCCATTTGAAAAGCTAGACCCCTAAAACTTTGCACTTTGAAACTCAACTTCTATGGCCTGAACTTCTTTTGCCCGTATCTCCGCCATTTGAAGAGCTAGACCCCTAAAACTTTGGACTTTGAAACTCAACTTCTATGGCCGGAACACATTCAAATCAGAACCTGAACTTCTTTTGCCCGTATCTCCGCCATTTGAAGAGCTAGACCCCTAAAACTTTGCACTTTGAAACTCAACTTCTATGGCCTATAACTTCGTCATCTTAAGAGCTAGAGCAATGAAAGTTCAGAGAAAAACGAAGAAATATTGCCCAATTTCATTACGATCCGACCTGAACTTCTTTTGCCCGTATCTCCGCCATTTGAATAGCTAGACCCCTAAAACTTTGCACTTTGAAACTCAATTTCTATGGCCTATAACTTCGTCATCTTAAGAGCTAGAGCCATGAAAGTTGGCTTAAATGAAAGTTCAGAGAAAAACGAAGAAATATTGCCCAATTTCATTACGATCCGACCACCGGAACACATCAAATCAGAACCTGAACTTCTTTTGCCCGTATCTCCGCCATTTGAAGAGCTAGACCCCTAAAACTTTGCACTTTGAAACTCAACTTCTATGGCCGGAACACATTCAAATCAGAACCTGAACTTCTTTTGCCCGTATCTCCGCCATTTGAAGAGCTAGACCCCTAAAACTTTGCACTTTGAAACTCAACTTCTATGGCCTATAACTTCTTCATCTTAAGAGCTAGAGCCATGAAAGTTGGCTCAAATGAAAGTTCAGAGAAAAACGAAGAAATATTGCCCAATTTCATTACGATCCGACCACCGGAACACATCAAATCAGAACCTGAACTTCTTTTGCCCGTATCTCCGCCATTTGAAGAGCTAGACCCCTAAAACTTTGCACTTTGAAACTCAACTTCTATGGCCGGAACACATTCAAATCAGAACCTGGACTTCTTTTGCCCGTATCTCCGCCATTTGAAGAGCTAGACCCCTAAAACTTTGCACTTTGAAACTCAACTTCTATGGCCTATAACTTCGTCATCTTAAGAGCTAGAGCCATGAAAGTTGGCTTAAATGAAAGTTCAGAGAAAAACGAAGAAATATTGCCCAATTTCATTACGATCCGACCTGAACTTCTTTTGCCCGTATCTCCGCCATTTGAAGAGCTAGACCCCTAAAACTTTGCATTTTGAAACTCAACTTCTATGGCCTATAACTTCGTCATCTTAAGAGCTAGAGCCATGAAAGTTGGCTTAAATGAAAGTTCAGAGAAAAACGAAGAAATATTGCCCAATTTCATTACGATCCGAGTCTTTTGCCCGTATCTCCGCCATTTGAAGAGCTAGACCCCTAAAACTTTGCACTTTGAAACTCAACTTCTATGGCCTATAACTTCGTCATCTTAAGAGCTAGAGCCATGAAAGTTGGCTTAAATGAAAGTTCAGAGAAAAACGAAGAAATGTTGCCCAATTACGATCCGACCACCGGAACACATTCAAATAAGAACCTGAACTTCTTTTGCCCGTATCTCCGCCATTTGAAGAGCTAGACCTCTAAAACTTTGCACTTTGAAACTCAACTTCTATGGCCTATAACTTCGTCATCTTAAGTTGGCTTAAATGAAAGTTCAGAGAAAAACGAAGAAATATTGCCCAATTTCATTACGATCCGACCACCGGAACACATTCAAATCAGAACCTGAACTTCTTTTGCCCGTATCTCCGCCATTTGAAGAGCTGGACCCCTAAAACTTTGCACTTTGAAACTCAACTTCTATGGCCTATAACTTCGTCATCTTAAGTTGGCTTAAATGAAAGTTCAGAGAAAAACGAAGAAATATTGCCCAATTTCATTACGATCCGACCACCGGAACACATTCAAATCAGAACCTGCACTTCTTTTGCCCGTATCTCCGCCATTTAAAGAGCTAGACCTCTAAAACTTTGCACTTTGAAACTTAACTTCTATGGCCTATAACTTCGTCATCTTAAGAGCTAGAGCAATGAAAGTTCAGAGAAAAACGAAGAAATATTGCCCAATTTCATTACGATCCGACCACCGGAACACATTCAAATCAGAACCTGAACTTCTTTTGCCCGTATCTCCGCCATTTGAAGAGCTAGACCCCTAAAACTTTGCACTTTGAAACTCAACTTCTATGGCCGGAACACATTCAAATCAGAACCTGAACTTCTTTTGCCCGTATCTCCGCCATTTGAAGAGCTAGACCCCTAAAACTTTGCACTTTGAAACTCAACTTCTATGGCCTATAACTTCGTCATCTTAAGAGCTAGAGCCATGAAAGTTGGCTCAAATGAAAGTTCAGAGAAAAACGAAGAAATATTGCCCAATTTCATTACGATCCGACCACCGGAACACATCAAATAAGAACCTGAACTTCTTTTGCCCGTATCTCCGCCATTTGAAGAGCTAGACCCCTAAAACTTTGCACTTTGAAACTCAACTTCTATGGCCGGAACACATTCAAATCACAACCTGAACTTCTTTTGCCCGTATCTCCGCCATTTGAAGAGCTAGACCCCTAAAACTTTGCACTTTGAAACTCAACTTCTATGGCCTATAACTTCGTCATCTTAAGAGCTAGAGCCATGAAAGTTGGCTCAAATGAAAGTTCAGAGAAAAACGAAGAAATATTGCCCAATTTCATTACGATCCGACCACCGGAACACATCAAATCAGAACCTGAACTTCTTTTGCCCGTATCTCCGCCATTTGAAGAGCTAGACCCCTAAAACTTTGCACTTTGAAACTCAACTTCTATGGCCGGAACACATTCAAATCAGAACCTGAACTTCTTTTGCCCGTATCTCCGCCATTTGAAGAGCTAGACCCCTAAAACTTTGCACTTTGAAACTCAACTTCTATGGCCTATAACTTCGTCATCTTAAGAGCTAGAGCCATGAAAGTTGGCTTAAATGAAAGTTCAGAGAAAAACGAAGAAATATTGCCCAATTTCATTACGATCCGACCTGAACTTCTTTTGCCCGTATCTCCGCCATTTGAAGAGCTAGACCCCTAAAACTTTGCATTTTGAAACTCAACTTCTATGGCCTATAACTTCGTCATCTTAAGAGCTAGAGCCATGAAAGTTGGCTTAAATGAAAGTTCAGAGAAAAACGAAGAAATATTGCCCAATTTCATTACGATCCGATTCTTTTGCCCGTATCTCCGCCATTTGAAGAGCTAGACCCCTAAAACTTTGCACTTTGAAACTCAACTTCTATGGCCTATAACTTCGTCATCTTAAGAGCTAGAGCCATGAAAGTTGGCTTAAATGAAAGTTCAGAGAAAAACGAAGAAATGTTGCCCAATTTCATTACGATCCGACCACCGGAACACATTCAAATCAGAACCTGAACTTCTTTTGCCCGTATCTCCGCCATTTGAAGAGCTAGACCTCTAAAACTTTGCACTTTGAAACTCAACTTCTATGGCCTATAACTTCGTCATCTTAAGTTGGCTTAAATGAAAGTTCAGAGAAAAACGAAGAAATATTGCCCAATTTCATTACGATCCGACCACCGGAACACATTCAAATCAGAACCTGAACTTCTTTTGCCCGTATCTCCGCCATTTGAAGAGCTGGACCCCTAAAACTTTGCACTTTGAAACTCAACTTCTATGGCCTATAACTTCGTCATCTTAAGAGCTAGAGCCATGAAAGTTGGCTCAAATGAAAGTTTAGAGAAAAACGAAGAAATATTGCCCAATTTCATTACGATCCGACCACCGGAACACATTCAAATCAGAACCTGAACTTCTTTTGCCCGTATCTCCGCCATTTGAAGAGCTAGACCCCTAAAACTTTGCACTTTGAAACTCAACTTCTATGGCCTATAACTTCGTCATCTTAAGAGCTAGAGCCAAGAAAGTTGGCTTAAATGAAAGTTCAGAGAAAAACGAAGAAATATTGCCCAATTTCATTACGATCCGACCACCGGAACACATTCAAATCAGAACCTGAACTTCTTTTGCCCGTATCTCCGCCATTTGAAGAGCTGGACCCCTAAAACTTTGCACTTTGAAACTCAACTTCTATGGCCTATAACTTCGTCATCTTAAGAGCTAGAGCCATGAAAGTTGGCTCAAATGAAAGTTTAGAGAAAAACGAAGAAATATTGCCCAATTTCATTACGATCCGACCACCGGAACACATTCAAATCAGAACCTGAACTTCTTTTGCCCGTATCTCCGCCATTTGAAGAGCTGGACCCCTAAAACTTTGCACTTTGAAACTCAACTTCTATGGCCTATAACTTCGTCATCTTAAGAGCTAGAGCCATGAAAGTTGGCTCAAATGAAAGTTTAGAGAAAAACGAAGAAATGTTGCCCAATTTCATTACGATCCGACCACCGGAACACATTCAAATCAGAACCTGAACTTCTTTTGCCCGTATCTCCGCCATTTGAAGAGCTAGACCCCTAAAACTTTGCACTTTGAAACTCAACTTCTATGGCCTATAACTTCGTCATCTTAAGTTGGCTTAAATGAAAGTTCAGAGAAAAACGAAGAAATATTGCCCAATTTCATTACGATCCGACCACCGGAACACATTCAATCAGAACCTGAACTTCTTTTGCCCGTATCTCCGCCATTTGAAGAGCTAGACCCCTAAAACTTTGCACTTTGAAACTCAACTTCTATGGCCTATAACTTCGTCATCTTAAGAAGAAATATTGCCCAATTTCATTACGATCCGGAACACATTCAAATCAGAACCTGAACTTCTCTTGCCCGTATCTCCACCATTTGAAGAGCTAGACCCTTAAAACTTTGCGCTTTGAAACCCAACTTCTATTGCCTATAACTTCGTCATCTTAAGAGCTAGAGCAATGAAAGTTCAGAGAAAAACGAAGAAATATTGCCCAATTTCATTACGATCCGACCACCGGAACACATTCAAATCGGAACTCGAACTTCTTTTGCCCGTATCTCCGCCATTTGGAGAGCTAGACCCCTAAAACTTTTCACTTTGAAACTCAACTTCTATGGCCTATAACTTCGTCATCTTAAGAGCTAGAGCCATGAAAGTTGGCTTAAATGAAAGTTCAGAGAAAAACGAAGAAATATTGCCCAATTTCATTACGATCCGACCACCGGAACACATTCAAATCAGAACCTGAACTTTTTTTGCCCGTATCTCCGCCATTTGAAGAGCTAGACCCCTAAAACTTTGCACTTTGAAACTCAACTTCTATGGCCTATAACTTCGTCATCTTAAGAGCTAGAGCCATGAAAGTTGGCTTAAATGAAAGTTCAGAGAAAAACGAAGAAATATTGCCCAATTTCATTACGATCCGGAACACATTCAAATCAGAACCTGAACTTTTTTTGCCCGTATCTCCGCCATTTGAAGAGCTAGACCCCTAAAACTTTGCACTTTGAAACTCAACTTCTATGGCCTATAACTTCGTCATCTTAAGAGCTAGAGCAATGAAAATTCAGAGAAAAACGAAGAAATATTGCCCAATTTCATTACGATCCGACCACCGGAACACATTCAAATCAGAACCTGAACTTCTTTTGCCCGTATCTCCGCCATTTGAAGAGCTAGACCCCTAAAACTTTGCACTTTGAAACTCAACTTCTATGGCCTATAACTTCGTCATCTTAAGAGCTAGAGCCATGATAGTTGGCTCAAATGAAAGTTTAGAGAAAAACGAAGAAATATTGCCCAATTTCATTACGATCCGACCACCGGAACATATTCAAATCAGAACCTGAACTTCTTTTGCCCGTATCTCCGCCATTTGAAGAGCTAGACCCCTAAAACTTTGCACTTTGAAACTCAACTTCTATGGCCTATAACTTCGTCATCTTAAGAGCTAGAGCCATGAAAGTTGGCTTAAATGAAAGTTCAGAGAAAAACGAAGAAATATTGCCCAATTTCATTACGATCCGACCACCGGAACATATTCAAATCAGAACCTGAACTTCTTTTGCCCGTATCTCCGCCATTTGAAGAGCTAGACCCCTAAAACTTTGCACTTTGAAACTCAACTTCTATGGCCTATAACTTCGTCATCTTAAGAGCTAGAGCCATGAAAGTTGGCTTAAATGAAAGTTCAGAGAAAAACGAAGAAATATTGCCCAATTTCATTACGATCCGACCACCGGAACATATTCAAATCAGAACCTGAACTTCTTTTGCCCGTATCTCCGCCATTTGAAGAGCTAGACCCCTAAAACTTTGCACTTTGAAACTCAACTTCTATGGCCTATAACTTCGTCATCTTAAGAGCTAGAGCCATGAAAGTTGGCTCAAATGAAAGTTCAGAGAAAAACGAAGAAATATTGCCCAATTTCATTACGATCCGACCACCGGAACACATTCAAATCAGAACCTGAACTTCTTTTGCCCGTATCTCCGCCATTTGAAGAGCTAGACCCCTAAAACTTTGCACTTTGAAACTCAACTTCTATGGCCTGTAACTTTGTCATCTTAAGAGCTAGAGCCATGAAAGTTGGCTTAAATGAAAGTTCAGAGAAAAACGAAGAAATATTGCCCAATTTCATTACGATCCGACCACCGGAACACATTCAAATCAGAACCTGAACTTCTTTTGCCCGTATCTCCGCCATTTGAAGAGCTAGACCCCTATAACTTTGCACTTTGAAACTCAACTTCTATGGCCTATAACTTCGTCATCTTAAGAGCTAGAGCCATGAAAGTTGGCTTAAATGAAAGTTCAGAGAAAAACGAAGAAATATTGCCCAATTTCATTACGATCCGACCACCGGAACACATTCAAATCAGAACCTGAACTTCTTTTGCCCGTATCTCCGCCATTTGAAGAGCTAGACCCCTAAAACTTTGCACTTTGAAACTCAACTTCTATGGCCTATAACTTCGTCATCTTAAGATCTAGAGCCATGAAAGTTGGCTCAAATGAAAGTTCAGAGAAAAACGAAGAAATATTGCGCAATTTCATTACGATCCGACCACCGGAACATATTCAAATCAGAACCTGAACTTCTTTTGCCCGTATCTCCGCCATTTGAAGAGCTAGACCCCTAAAACTTTGCACTTTGAAACTCAACTTCTATGGGCTATAACTTCGTCATCTTAAGAGCTAGAGCCATGCAAGTTGGCTCAAATGAAAGTTCAGAGAAAAACGAAGAAATATTGCCCAATTTCATTACGATCCGACCACCGGAACATATTCAAATCAGAACCTGAACTTCTTTTGCCCGTATCTCCGCCATTTGAAGAGCTAGACCCCTAAAACTTTGCACTTTGAAACTCAACTTCTATGGCCTATAACTTCGTCATCTTAAGAGCTAGAGCCATGAAAGTTGGCTTAAATGAAAGTTCAGAGAAAAACGAAGAAATATTGCCCAATTTCATTACGATCCGACCACCGGAACATATTCAAATCAGAACCTGAACTTCTTTTGCCCGTATCTCCGCCATTTGAAGAGCTAGACCCCTAAAACTTTGCACTTTGAAACTCAACTTCTATGGCCTATAACTTCGTCATCTTAAGAGCTAGAGCCATGAAAGTTGGCTCAAATGAAAGTTCAGAGAAAAACGAAGAAATATTGCCCAATTTCATTACGATCCGACCACCGGAACACATTCAAATCAGAACCTGAACTTCTTTTGCCCGTATCTCCGCCATTTGAAGAGCTAGACCCCTAAAACTTTGCACTTTGAAACTCAACTTCTATGGCCTGTAACTTTGTCATCTTAAGAGCTAGAGCCATGGAAGTTGGCTCAAATGAAAGTTCAGAGAAAAACGAAGAAATATTGCCCAATTTCATTACGATCCGACCACCGGAACATATTCAAATCAGAACCTGAACTTCTTTTGCCCGTATCTCCGCCATTTGAAGAGCTAGACCCCTAAAACTTTGCACTTTGAAACTCAACTTCTATGGCCTATAACTTCGTCATCTTAAGAGCTAGAGCCATGAAAGTTGGCTTAAATGAAAGTTCAGAGAAAAACGAAGAAATATTGCCCAATTTCATTACGATCCGACCACCGGAACATATTCAAATCAGAACCTGAACTTCTTTTGCCCGTATCTCCGCCATTTGAAGAGCTAGACCCCTAAAACTTTGCACTTTGAAACTCAACTTCTATGGCCTATAACTTCGTCATCTTAAGAGCTAGAGCCATGAAAGTTGGCTCAAATGAAAGTTCAGAGAAAAACGAAGAAATATTGCCCAATTTCATTACGATCCGACCACCGGAACACATTCAAATCAGAACCTGAACTTCTTTTGCCCGTATCTCCGCCATTTGAAGAGCTAGACCCCTAAAACTTTGCACTTTGAAACTCAACTTCTATGGCCTATAACTTCGTCATCTTAAGAGCTAGAGCCATGAAAGTTGGCTTAAATGAAAGTTCAGAGAAAAACGAAGAAATATTGCCCAATTTCATTACGATCCGACCACCGGAACATATTCAAATCAGAACCTGAACTTCTTTTGCCCGTATCTCCGCCATTTGAAGAGCTAGACCCCTAAAACTTTGCACTTTGAAACTCAACTTCTATGGCCTATAACTTCGTCATCTTAAGAGCTAGAGCCATGAAAGTTGGCTCAAATGAAAGTTCAGAGAAAAACGAAGAAATATTGCCCAATTTCATTACGATCCGACCACCGGAACACATTCAAATCAGAACCTGAACTTCTTTTGCCCGTATCTCCGCCATTTGAAGAGCTAGACCCCTAAAACTTTGCACTTTGAAACTCAACTTCTATGGCCTGTAACTTTGTCATCTTAAGAGCTAGAGCCATGGAAGTTGGCTCAAATGAAAGTTCAGAGAAAAACGAAGAAATATTGCCCAATTTCATTACGATCCGACCACCGGAACATATTCAAATCAGAACCTGAACTTCTTTTGCCCGTATCTCCGCCATTTGAAGAGCTAGACCCCTAAAACTTTGCACTTTGAAACTCAACTTCTATGGCCTATAACTTCGTCATCTTAAGAGCTAGAGCCATGAAAGTTGGCTTAAATGAAAGTTCAGAGAAAAACGAAGAAATATTGCCCAATTTCATTACGATCCGGAACACATTCAAATCAGAACCTGAACTTTTTTTGCCCGTATCTCCGCCATTTGAAGAGCTAGACCCCTAAAACTTTGCACTTTGAAACTCAACTTCTATGGCCTATAACTTCGTCATCTTAAGAGCTAGAGCAATGAAAATTCAGAGAAAAACGAAGAAATATTGCCCAATTTCATTACGATCCGACCACCGGAACACATTCAAATCAGAACCTGAACTTCTTTTGCCCGTATCTCCGCCATTTGAAGAGCTAGACCCCTAAAACTTTGCACTTTGAAACTCAACTTCTATGGCCTATAACTTCGTCATCTTAAGAGCTAGAGCCATGATAGTTGGCTCAAATGAAAGTTTAGAGAAAAACGAAGAAATATTGCCCAATTTCATTACGATCCGACCACCGGAACATATTCAAATCAGAACCTGAACTTCTTTTGCCCGTATCTCCGCCATTTGAAGAGCTAGACCCCTAAAACTTTGCACTTTGAAACTCAACTTCTATGGCCTATAACTTCGTCATCTTAAGAGCTAGAGCCATGAAAGTTGGCTTAAATGAAAGTTCAGAGAAAAACGAAGAAATATTGCCCAATTTCATTACGATCCGACCACCGGAACATATTCAAATCAGAACCTGAACTTCTTTTGCCCGTATCTCCGCCATTTGAAGAGCTAGACCCCTAAAACTTTGCACTTTGAAACTCAACTTCTATGGCCTATAACTTCGTCATCTTAAGAGCTAGAGCCATGAAAGTTGGCTTAAATGAAAGTTCAGAGAAAAACGAAGAAATATTGCCCAATTTCATTACGATCCGACCACCGGAACATATTCAAATCAGAACCTGAACTTCTTTTGCCCGTATCTCCGCCATTTGAAGAGCTAGACCCCTAAAACTTTGCACTTTGAAACTCAACTTCTATGGCCTATAACTTCGTCATCTTAAGAGCTAGAGCCATGAAAGTTGGCTCAAATGAAAGTTCAGAGAAAAACGAAGAAATATTGCCCAATTTCATTACGATCCGACCACCGGAACACATTCAAATCAGAACCTGAACTTCTTTTGCCCGTATCTCCGCCATTTGAAGAGCTAGACCCCCAAAACTTTGCACTTTGAAACTCAACTTCTATGGCCTGTAACTTTGTCATCTTAACAGCTAGAGCCATGGAAGTTGGCTCAAAGGAAATTTCAGAGAAAAACGAAGAAATATTGCCCAATTTCATTACGATCCGACCACCGGAACATATTCAAATCAGAACCTGAACTTCTTTTGCCCGTATCTCCGCCATTTGAAGAGCTAGACCCCTAAAACTTTGCACTTTGAAACTCAACTTCTATGGCCTATAACTTCGTCATCTTAAGAGCTAGAGCCATGAAAGTTGGCTTAAATGAAAGTTCAGAGAAAAACGAAGAAATATTGCCCAATTTCATTACGATCCGACCACCGGAACATATTCAAATCAGAACCTGAACTTCTTTTGCCCGTATCTCCGCCATTTGAAGAGCTAGACCCCTAAAACTTTGCACTTTGAAACTCAACTTCTATGGCCTATAACTTCGTCATCTTAAGAGCTAGAGCCATGAAAGTTGGCTCAAATGAAAGTTCAGAGAAAAACGAAGAAATATTGCCCAATTTCATTACGATCCGACCACCGGAACACATTCAAATCAGAACCTGAACTTCTTTTGCCCGTATCTCCGCCATTTGAAGAGCTAGACCCCTAAAACTTTGCACTTTGAAACTCAACTTCTATGGCCTGTAACTTTGTCATCTTAAGAGCTAGAGCCATGGAAGTTGGCTCAAATGAAAGTTCAGAGAAAAACGAAGAAATATTGCCCAATTTCATTACGATCCGACCACCGGAACATATTCAAATCAGAACCTGAACTTCTTTTGCCCGTATCTCCGCCATTTGAAGAGCTAGACCCCTAAAACTTTGCACTTTGAAACTCAACTTCTATGGCCTATAACTTCGTCATCTTAAGAGCTAGAGCCATGAAAGTTGGCTCAAATGAAAGTTCAGAGAAAAACGAAGAAATATTGCCCAATTTCATTACGATCCGACCACCGGAACACATTCAAATCAGAACCTGAACTTCTTTTGCCCGTATCTCCGCCATTTGAAGAGCTAGACCCCTAAAACTTTGCACTTTGAAACTCAACTTCTATGGCCTGTAACTTTGTCATCTTAAGAGCTAGAGCCATGGAAGTTGGCTCAAATGAAAGTTCAGAGAAAAACGAAGAAATATTGCCCAAATTCATTACGATCCGACCACCGGAACATATTCAAATCAGAACCTGAACTTCTTTTGCCCGTATCTCCGCCATTTGAAGAGCTAGACCCCTAAAACTTTGCACTTTGAAACTCAACTTCTATGGCCTATAACTTCGTCATCTTAAGAGCTAGAGCCATGAAAGTTGGCTTAAATGAAAGTTCAGAGAAAAACGAAGAAATATTGCCCAATTTCATTACGATCCGACCACCGGAACATATTCAAATCAGAACCTGAACTTCTTTTGCCCGTATCTCCGCCATTTGAAGAGCTAGACCCCTAAAACTTTGCACTTTGAAACTCAACTTCTATGGCCTATAACTTCGTCATCTTAAGAGCTAGAGCCATGAAAGTTGGCTCAAATGAAAGTTCAGAGAAAAACGAAGAAATATTGCCCAATTTCATTACGATCCGACCACCGGAACACATTCATATCAGAACCTGAACTTCTTTTGCCCGTATCTCCGCCATTTGAAGAGCTAGACCCCTAAAACTTTGCACTTTGAAACTCAACATCTATGGTCTGTAACTTCGTCATCTTAAGAGCTAGAGCCATGAAAGTTGGCTCAAATAAAAGTTCAGAGAAAAACGAAGAAATATTGCCCAATTTCATTACGATCCGACCACCGGAACACATTCAAATCAGAACCTGAACTTCTTTTGCCCGTATCTCCGCCATTTGAAGAGCTAGACCCCTAAAACTTTGCACTTTGAAACTCAACTTCTATGGCCTGTAACTTCGTCGTCTTAAGAGCTAGAGCCATGGAAGTTGGCTCAAATGAAAGTTCAGAGAAAAACGAAGAAATATTGCCCAATTTCATCACGATCCGACCACCGGAACACATTCAAATCAGAACCTGAACTTCTTTTGCCCGTATCTCCGCCATTTGAAGAGCTAGACCCCTAAAACTTTGCACTTTGAAACTCAACTTCTATGGCCTGTAACTTTGTCATCTTAAGAGCTAGAGCCATGGAAGTTGGCTCAAATGAAAGTTCAGAGAAAAACGAAGAAATATTGCCCAATTTCATTACGATCCGACCACCGGAACACATTCAAATCAGAACCTGAACTTCTTTTGCCCGTATCTCCGCCATTTGAAGAGCTAGACCCCTAAAACTTTGCACTTTGAAACTCAACTTCTATGGCCTGTAACTTTGTCATCTTAAGAGCTAGAGCCATGGAAGTTGGCTCAAATGAAAGTTCAGAGAAAAACGAAGAAATATTGCCCAATTTCATTACGATCCGACCACCGGAACACATTCAAATCAGAACCTGAACTTCTTTTGCCCGTATCTCCGCCATTTGAAGAGCTAGACCCCTAAAACTTTGCACTTTGAAACTCAACTTCTATGGCCTGTAACTTTGTCATCTTAAGAGCTAGAGCCATGGAAGTTGGCTCAAATGAAAGTTCAGAGAAAAACGAAGAAATATTGCCCAATTTCATTACGATCCGACCACCGGAACACATTCAAATCAGAACCTGAACTTCTTTTGCCCGTATCTCCGCCATTTGAAGAGCTAGACCCCTAAAACTTTGCACTTTGAAACTCAACTTCTATGGCCTGTAACTTCGTCATCTTAAGAGCTAGAGCCATGGAAGTTGGCTCAAATGAAAGTTCAGAGAAAAACGAAGAAATATTGCCCAATTTCATTACGATCCGACCACCGGAACACATTCAAATCAGAACCTGAACTTCTTTTGCCCGTATCTCCGCCATTTGAAGAGCTAGACCCCTAAAACTTTGCACTTTGAAACTCAACTTCTATGGCCTGTAACTTTGTCATCTTAAGAGCTAGAGCCATGGAAGTTGGCTCAAATGAAAGTTCAGAGAAAAACGAAGAAATATTGCCCAATTTCATTACGATCCGACCACCGGAACACATTCAAATCAGAACCTGAACTTCTTTTGCCCGTATCTCCGCCATTTGAAGAGCTAGACCCCTAAAACTTTGCACTTTGAAACTCAACTTCTATGGCCTGTAACTTTGTCATCTTAAGAGCTAGAGCCATGGAAGTTGGCTCAAATGAAAGTTCAGAGAAAAACGAAGAAATATTGCCCAATTTCATTACGATCCGACCACCGGAACACATTCAAATCAGAACCTGAACTTCTTTTGCCCGTATCTCCGCCATTTGAAGAGCTAGACCCCTAAAACTTTGCACTTTGAAACTCAACTTCTATGGTCTGTAACTTCGTCATCTTAAGAGCTAGAGCC
The DNA here is from genome assembly GCA_960531455.1 of Urophora cardui. Lineage (NCBI taxonomy): Eukaryota > Metazoa > Arthropoda > Insecta > Diptera > Tephritidae > Urophora > Urophora cardui. Next base: position 127,426,468 of record OY482673.1, read on the forward strand.
ATGAAAGTTGGCTCAAATGAAAGTTCAGAGAAAAACGAAGAAATATTGCCCAATTTCATTACGATCCGACCACCGGAACACATTCAAATCAGAACCTGAACTTCTTTTGCCCGTATCTCCGCCATTTGAAGAGCTAGACCCCTAAAACTTTGCACTTTGAAACTCAACTTCTATGGCCTATAACTTCGTCATCTTAAGAGCTAGAGCCATGAAAGTTGGCTTAAATGAAAGTTCAGAGAAAAACGAAGAAATATTGCCCAATTTCATTACGATCCGACCACCGGAACACATTCAAATCAGAACCTGAACTTCTTTTGCCCGTATCTCCGCCATTTGAAGAGCTAGACCCCTAAAACTTTGCACTTTGAAACTCAACTTCTATGGCCTGTAACTTTGTCATCTTAAGAGCTAGAGCCATGGAAGTTGGCTCAAATGAAAGTTCAGAGAAAAACGAAGAAATATTGCCCAATTTCATTACGATCCGACCACCGGAACACATTCAAATCAGAACCTGAACTTCTTTTGCCCGTATCTCCGCCATTTGAAGAGCTAGACCCCTAAAACTTTGCACTTTGAAACTCAACTTCTATGGCCTGTAACTTTGTCATCTTAAGAGCTAGAGCCATGGAAGTTGGCTCAAATGAAAGTTCAGAGAAAAACGAAGAAATATTGCCCAATTTCATTACGATCCGACCACCGGAACACATTCAAATCAGAACCTGAACTTCTTTTGCCCGTATCTCCACCATTTGAAGAGCTAGACCCCTAAAACTTTGCACTTTGAAACTCAACTTCTATGGCCTGTAACTTTGTCATCTTAAGAGCTAGAGCCATGAAAGTTGGCTCAAATGAAAGTTCAGAGAAAAACGAAGAAATATTGCCCAATTTCATTACGATCCGACCACCGGAACACATTCAAATCAGAACCTGAACTTCTTTTGCCCGTATCTCCACCATTTGAAGAGCTAGACCCCTAAAACTTTGCACTTTGAAACTCAACTTCTATGGCCTGTAACTTTGTCATCTTAAGAGCTAGAGCCATGAAAGTTGGCTCAAATGAAAGTTCAGAGAAAAACGAAGAAATATTGCCCAATTTCATTACGATCCGACCACCGGAACACATTCAAATCAGAACCTGAACTTCTTTTGCCCGTATCTCCGCCATTTGAAGAGCTAGACCCCTAAAACTTTGCACTTTGAAACTCAACTTCTATGGCCTATAACTTCGTCATCTTAAGAGCTAGAGCCATGAAAGTTGGCTTAAATGAAAGTTCAGAGAAAAACGAAGAAATATTGCCCAATTTCATTACGATCCGACCACCGGAACACATTCAAATCAGAACCTGAACTTCTTTTGCCCGTATCTCCGCCATTTGAAGAGCTAGACCCCTAAAACTTTGCACTTTGAAACTCAACTTCTATGGCCTGTAACTTTGTCATCTTAAGAGCTAGAGCCATGGAAGTTGGCTCAAATGAAAGTTCAGAGAAAAACGAAGAAATATTGCCCAATTTCATTACGATCCGACCACCGGAACACATTCAAATCAGAACCTGAACTTCTTTTGCCCGTATCTCCGCCATTTGAAGAGCTAGACCCCTAAAACTTTGCACTTTGAAACTCAACTTCTATGGCCTGTAACTTCGTCATCTTAAGAGCTAGAGCCATGGAAGTTGGCTCAAATGAAAGTTCAGAGAAAAACGAAGAAATATTGCCCAATTTCATTACGATCCGACCACCGGAACACATTCAAATCAGAACCTGAACTTCTTTTGCCCGTATCTCCACCATTTGAAGAGCTAGACCCCTAAAACTTTGCACTTTGAAACTCAACTTCTATGGCCTGTAACTTTGTCATCTTAAGAGCTAGAGCCATGAAAGTTGGCTCAAATGAAAGTTCAGAGAAAAACGAAGAAATATTGCCCAATTTCATTACGATCCGACCACCGGAACACATTCAAATCAGAACCTGAACTTCTTTTGCCCGTATCTCCGCCATTTGAAGAGCTAGACCCCTAAAACTTTGCACTTTGAAACTCAACTTCTATGGCCTATAACTTCGTCATCTTAAGAGCTAGAGCCATGAAAGTTGGCTTAAATGAAAGTTCAGAGAAAAACGAAGAAATATTGCCCAATTTCATTACGATCCGACCACCGGAACACATTCAAATCAGAACCTGAACTTCTTTTGCCCGTATCTCCGCCATTTGAAGAGCTAGACCCCTAAAACTTTGCACTTTGAAACTCAAATTCTATGGCCTGTAACTTTGTCATCTTAAGAGCTAGAGCCATGGAAGTTGGCTCAAATGAAAGTTCAGAGAAAAACGAAGAAATATTGCCCAATTTCATTACGATCCGACCACCGGAACACATTCAAATCAGAACCTGAACTTCTTTTGCCCGTATCTCCGCCATTTGAAGAGCTAGACCCCTAAAACTTTGCACTTTGAAACTCAACTTCTATGGCCTGTAACTTCGTCATCTTAAGAGCTAGAGCCATGGATGTTGGCTCAAATGAAAGTTCAGAGAAAAACGAAGAAATATTGCCCAATTTCATTACGATCCGACCACCGGAACACATTCAAATCAGAACCTGAACTTCTTTTGCCCGTATCTCCGCCATTTGAAGAGCTAGACCCCTAAAACTTTGCACTTTGAAACTCAACTTCTATGGTCTGTAACTTCGTCATCTTAAGAGCTAGAGCCATGAAAGTTGGCTCAAATGAAAGTTCAGAGAAAAACGAAGAAATATTGCCCAATTTCATTACGATCCGACCACCGGAACACATTCAAATCAGAACCTGAACTTCTTTTGCCCGTATCTCCGCCATTTGAAGAGCTAGACCCCTAAAACTTTGCACTTTGAAACTCAACTTCTATGGCCTGTAACTTCGTCATCTTAAGAGCTAGAGCCATGGAAGTTGGCTCAAATGAAAGTTCAGAGAAAAACGAAGAAATATTGCCCAATTTCATTACGATCCGACCACCGGAACACATTCAAATCAGAACCTGAACTTCTTTTGCCCGTATCTCCGCCATTTGAAGAGCTAGACCCCTAAAACTTTGCACTTTGAAACTCAAATTCTATGGCCTGTAACTTCGTCATCTTAAGAGCTAGAGCCATGGAAGTTGGCTCAAATGAAAGTTCAGAGAAAAACGAAGAAATATTGCCCAATTTCATTACGATCCGACCACCGGAACATATTCAAATCAGAACCTGAACTTCTTTTGCCCGTATCTCCGCCATTTGAAGAGCTAGACCCCTAAAACTTTGCACCTTGAAACTCAACTTCTATGGCATATACCTTCGTCATCTTAAGAGCTAGAGCCATGAAAGTTGGCTTAAATGAAAGTTCAGAGAAAAACGAAGAAATATTGCCCAATTTCATTACGATCCGACCACCGGAACACATTCAAATCAGAACCTGAACTTCTTTTGCCCGTATCTCCGCCATTTGAAGAGCTAGATCCCTAAAACTTTGCACTTTGAAACTCAATTTCTATGGCCTATAACTTCGTCATCTTAAGAGCTAGAGCCATGAAAGTTGGCTTAAATGAAAGTTCAGAGAAAAACGAAGAAATATTGCCCAATTTCATTACGATCCGACCACCGGAACACATTCAAATCAGAACCTGAACTTCTTTTGCCCGTATCTCCGCCATTTGAAGAGCTAGACCCCTAAAACTTTGCACTTTGAAACTCAACTTCTATGGCCTGTAACTTCGTCATCTTAAGAGCTAGAGCCATGAAAGTTGGCTTAAATGAAAGTTCAGAGAAAAACGAAGAAATATTGCCCAATTTCATTACGATCCGACCACCGGAACACATTCAAATCAGAACCTGAACTTCTTTTGCCCGTATCTCCGCCATTTGAAGAGCTAGATCCCTAAAACTTTGCACTTTGAAACTCAATTTCTATGGCCTATAACTTCGTCATCTTAAGAGCTAGAGCCATGAAAGTTGGCTCAAATGAAAGTTCAGAGAAAAACGAAGAAATATTGCCCAATTTCATTACGATCCGACCACCGGAACACATTCATATCAGAACCTGAACTTCTTTTGCCCGTATCTCCGCCATTTGAAGAGCTAGACCCCTAAAACTTTGCACTTTGAAACTCAACATCTATGGTCTGTAACTTCGTCATCTTAAGAGCTAGAGCCATGAAAGTTGGCTCAAATAAAAGTTCAGAGAAAAACGAAGAAATATTGCCCAATTTCATTACGATCCGACCACCGGAACACATTCAAATCAGAACCTGAACTTCTTTTGCCCGTATCTCCGCCATTTGAAGAGCTAGACCCCTAAAACTTTGCACTTTGAAACTCAACTTCTATGGCCTGTAACTTCGTCGTCTTAAGAGCTAGAGCCATGGAAGTTGGCTCAAATGAAAGTTCAGAGAAAAACGAAGAAATATTGCCCAATTTCATCACGATCCGACCACCGGAACACATTCAAATCAGAACCTGAACTTCTTTTGCCCGTATCTCCGCCATTTGAAGAGCTAGACCCCTAAAACTTTGCACTTTGAAACTCAACTTCTATGGCCTGTAACTTTGTCATCTTAAGAGCTAGAGCCATGGAAGTTGGCTCAAATGAAAGTTCAGAGAAAAACGAAGAAATATTGCCCAATTTCATTACGATCCGACCACCGGAACACATTCAAATCAGAACCTGAACTTCTTTTGCCCGTATCTCCGCCATTTGAAGAGCTAGACCCCTAAAACTTTGCACTTTGAAACTCAACTTCTATGGCCTGTAACTTTGTCATCTTAAGAGCTAGAGCCATGGAAGTTGGCTCAAATGAAAGTTCAGAGAAAAACGAAGAAATATTGCCCAATTTCATTACGATCCGACCACCGGAACACATTCAAATCAGAACCTGAACTTCTTTTGCCCGTATCTCCGCCATTTGAAGAGCTAGACCCCTAAAACTTTGCACTTTGAAACTCAACTTCTATGGCCTGTAACTTTGTCATCTTAAGAGCTAGAGCCATGGAAGTTGGCTCAAATGAAAGTTCAGAGAAAAACGAAGAAATATTGCCCAATTTCATTACGATCCGACCACCGGAACACATTCAAATCAGAACCTGAACTTCTTTTGCCCGTATCTCCGCCATTTGAAGAGCTAGACCCCTAAAACTTTGCACTTTGAAACTCAACTTCTATGGCCTATAACTTCGTCATCTTAAGAGCTAGAGCCATGAAAGTTGGCTTAAATGAAAGTTCAGAGAAAAACGAAGAAATATTGCCCAATTTCATTACGATCCGACCACCGGAACACATTCAAATCAGAACCTGAACTTCTTTTGCCCGTATCTCCGCCATTTGAAGAGCTAGACCCCTAAAACTTTGCACTTTGAAACTCAACTTCTATGGCCTGTAACTTTGTCATCTTAAGAGCTAGAGCCATGGAAGTTGGCTCAAATGAAAGTTCAGAGAAAAACGAAGAAATATTGCCCAATTTCATTACGATCCGACCACCGGAACACATTCAAATCAGAACCTGAACTTCTTTTGCCCGTATCTCCGCCATTTGAAGAGCTAGACCCCTAAAACTTTGCACTTTGAAACTCAACTTCTATGGCCTGTAACTTTGTCATCTTAAGAGCTAGAGCCATGGAAGTTGGCTCAAATGAAAGTTCAGAGAAAAACGAAGAAATATTGCCCAATTTCATTACGATCCGACCACCGGAACACATTCAAATCAGAACCTGAACTTCTTTTGCCCGTATCTCCGCCATTTGAAGAGCTAGACCCCTAAAACTTTGCACTTTGAAACTCAACTTCTATGGCCTGTAACTTCGTCATCTTAAGAGCTAGAGCCATGGAAGTTGGCTCAAATGAAAGTTCAGAGAAAAACGAAGAAATATTGCCCAATTTCATTACGATCCGACCACCGGAACACATTCAAATCAGAACCTGAACTTCTTTTGCCCGTATCTCCGCCATTTGAAGAGCTAGACCCCTAAAAATTTGCACTTTGAAACTCAACTTCTATGGCCTGTAACTTCGTCGTCTTAAGAGCTAGAGCCATGGAAGTTGGCTCAAATGAAAGTTCAGAGAAAAACGAAGAAATATTGCCCAATTTCATCACGATCCGACCACCGGAACACATTCAAATCAGAACCTGAACTTCTTTTGCCCGTATCTCCGCCATTTGAAGAGCTAGACCCCTAAAACTTTGCACTTTGAAACTCAACTTCTATGGCCTGTAACTTTGTCATCTTAAGAGCTAGAGCCATGGAAGTTGGCTCAAATGAAAGTTCAGAGAAAAACGAAGAAATATTGCCCAATTTCATTACGATCCGACCACCGGAACACATTCAAATCAGAACCTGAACTTCTTTTGCCCGTATCTCCGCCATTTGAAGAGCTAGACCCCTAAAACTTTGCACTTTGAAACTCAACTTCTATGGCCTGTAACTTTGTCATCTTAAGAGCTAGAGCCATGGAAGTTGGCTCAAATGAAAGTTCAGAGAAAAACGAAGAAATATTGCCCAATTTCATTACGATCCGACCACCGGAACACATTCAAATCAGAACCTGAACTTCTTTTGCCCGTATCTCCGCCATTTGAAGAGCTAGACCCCTAAAACTTTGCACTTTGAAACTCAACTTCTATGGCCTGTAACTTTGTCATCTTAAGAGCTAGAGCCATGGAAGTTGGCTCAAATGAAAGTTCAGAGAAAAACGAAGAAATATTGCCCAATTTCATTACGATCCGACCACCGGAACACATTCAAATCAGAACCTGAACTTCTTTTGCCCGTATCTCCGCCATTTGAAGAGCTAGACCCCTAAAACTTTGCACTTTGAAACTCAACTTCTATGGCCTGTAACTTTGTCATCTTAAGAGCTAGAGCCATGGAAGTTGGCTCAAATGAAAGTTCAGAGAAAAACGAAGAAATATTGCCCAATTTCATTACGATCCGACCACCGGAACACATTCAAATCAGAACCTGAACTTCTTTTGCCCGTATCTCCGCCATTTGAAGAGCTAGACCCCTAAAACTTTGCACTTTGAAACTCGACTTCTATGGCCTGTAACTTTGTCATCTTAAGAGCTAGAGCCATGGAAGTTGGCTCAAATGAAAGTTCAGAGAAAAACGAAGAAATATTGCCCAATTTCATTACGATCCGACCACCGGAACACATTCAAATCAGAACCTGAACTTCTTTTGCCCGTATCTCCGCCATTTGAAGAGCTAGACCCCTAAAACTTTGCACTTTGAAACTCAACTTCTATGGTCTGTAACTTCGTCATCTTAAGAGCTAGAGCCATGAAAGTTGGCTCAAATGAAAGTTCAGAGAAAAACGAAGAAATATTGCCCAATTTCATTACGATCCGACCACCGGAACACATTCAAATCAGAACCTGAACTTCTTTTGCCCGTATCTCCGCCATTTGAAGAGCTAGCCCCTAAAACTTTGCACTTTGAAACTCAACTTCTATGGCCTATAACTTCGTCATCTTAAGAGCTAGAGCCATGAAAGTTGGCTTAAATGAAAGTTCAGAGAAAAACGAAGAAATATTGCCCAATTTCATTACGATCCGACCACCGGAACACATTCAAATCAGAACCTGAACTTCTTTTGCCCGTATCTCCGCCATTTGAAGAGCTAGACCCCTAAAACTTTGCACTTTGAAACTCAACTTCTATGGCCTGTAACTTTGTCATCTTAAGAGCTAGAGCCATGGAAGTTGGCTCAAATGAAAGTTCAGAGAAAAACGAAGAAATATTGCCCAATTTCATTACGATCCGACCACCGGAACACATTCAAATCAGAACCTGAACTTCTTTTGCCCGTATCTCCGCCATTTGAAGAGCTAGACCCCTAAAACTTTGCACTTTGAAACTCAACTTCTATGGCCTGTAACTTTGTCATCTTAAGAGCTAGAGCCATGGAAGTTGGCTCAAATGAAAGTTCAGAGAAAAACGAAGAAATATTGCCCAATTTCATTACGATCCGACCACCGGAACACATTCAAATCAGAACCTGAACTTCTTTTGCCCGTATCTCCGCCATTTGAAGAGCTAGACCCCTAAAACTTTGCACTTTGAAACTCAACTTCTATGGCCTGTAACTTTGTCATCTTAAGAGCTAGAGCCATGGAAGTTGGCTCAAATGAAAGTTCAGAGAAAAACGAAGAAATATTGCCCAATTTCATTACGATCCGACCACCGGAACACATTCAAATCAGAACCTGAACTTCTTTTGCCCGTATCTCCGCCATTTGAAGAGCTAGACCCCTAAAACTTTGCACTTTGAAACTCAACTTCTATGGCCTGTAACTTCGTCATCTTAAGAGCTAGAGCCATGGAAGTTGGCTCAAATGAAAGTTCAGAGAAAAACGAAGAAATATTGCCCAATTTCATTACGATCCGACCACCGGAACACATTCAAATCAGAACCTGAACTTCTTTTGCCCGTATCTCCGCCATTTGAAGAGCTAGACCCCTAAAACTTTGCACTTTGAAACTCAACTTCTATGGCCTATAACTTCGTCATCTTAAGAGCTAGAGCCATGAAAGTTGGCTTAAATGAAAGTTCAGAGAAAAACGAAGAAATATTGCCCAATTTCATTACGATCCGACCACCGGAACACATTCAAATCAGAACCTGAACTTCTTTTGCCCGTATCTCCGCCATTTGAAGAGCTAGACCCCTAAAACTTTGCACTTTGAAACTCAACTTCTATGGCCTATAACTTCGTCATCTTAAGAGCTAGAGCCATGAAAGTTGGCTCAAATGAAAGTTCAGAGAAAAACGAAGAAATATTGCCCAATTTCATTACGATCCGACCACCGGAGCACATTCAAATCAGAACCTGAACTTCTTTTGCCCGTATCTCCGCCATTTGAAGAGCTAGATCCCTAAAACTTTGCACTTTGAAACTCAACTTCTATGGCCTATAACTTCGTCATCTTAAGAGCTAGAGCCAAGAAAGTTGGCTCAAATGAAAGTTCAGAGAAAAACGAAGAAATATTGCCCAATTTCATTACGATCCGACCACCGGAACACATTCAAATCAGAACCTGAACTTCTTTTGCCCGTATCTCCGCCATTTGAAGAGCTAGACCCCTAAAACTTTGCACTTTGAAACTCAACTTCTATGGCCTATAACTTCGTCACTTCTTTTGCCCGTATCTCCGCCATTTGAACAGCTAGACCCCTAAAACTTTGCACTTTGAAACTCAACTTCTATGGCCTATAACTTCGTCATCTTAAGAGCTAGAGCCATGAAAGTTGGCTTAAATGAAAGTTCAGAGAAAAACGAAGAAATATTGCCCAATTTCATTACGATCCGACCACCGGAACACATTCAAATCAGAACCTGAACTTATTTTGCCCGTATCTCCGCCATTTGAAGAGCTAGACCCCTAAAACTTTGCACTTTGAAACTCAACTTCTATGGCCTATAACTTCGTCATCTTAAGAGCTAGAGCCATGAAAGTTGGCTCAAATGAAAGTTCAGAGAAAAACGAAGAAATATTGCCCAATTTCATTACGATCCGACCACCGGAACACATTCAAATCAGAACCTGAACTTCTTTTGCCCGTATCTCCGCCATTTGAAGAGCTAGACCCCTAAAACCTTGCACTTTGAAACTCAACTTCTATGGCCTATAACTTCGTCATCTTAAGAGCTAGAGCCATGAAAGTTGGCTTAAATGAAAGTTCAGAGAAAAACGAAGAAATATTGCCCAATTTCATTACGATCCGACCACCGGAACACATTCAAATCAGAACCTGAACTTCTTTTGCCCGTATCTCCGCCATTTGAAGAGCTAGACCCCTAAAACTTTGCACTTTGAAACTCAACTTCTATGGCCTATAACTTCGTCACTTCTTTTGCCCGTATCTCCGCCATTTGAACAGCTAGACCCCTAAAACTTTGCACTTTGAAACTCAACTTCTATGGCCTATAACTTCGTCATCTTAAGAGCTAGAGCCATGAAAGTTGGCTTAAATGAAAGTTCAGAGAAAAACGAAGAAATATTGCCCAATTTCATTACGATCCGACCACCGGAACACATTCAAATCAGAACCTGAACTTCTTTTGCCCGTATCTCCGCCATTTGAACAGCTAGACCCCTAAAACTTTGCACTTTGAAACTCAACTTCTATGGCCTATAACTTCGTCATCTTAAGAGCTAGAGCCATGAAAGTTGGCTCAAATGAAAGTTCAGAGAAAAACGAAGAAATATTGCCCAATTTCATTACGATCCGACCACCGGAACACATTCAAATCAGAACCTGAACTTCTTTTGCCCGTATCTCCGCCATTTGAACAGCTAGACCCCTAAAACTTTGCACTTTGAAACTCAACTTCTATGGCCTGTAACTTCGTCACCTTAAGAGCTAGAGCCATGGAAGTTGGCTCAAATGAAAGTTCAGAGAAAAACGAAGAAATATTGCCCAATTTCATTACGATCCGACCACCGGAACACATTCAAATCAGAACCTGAACTTCTTTTGCCCGTATCTCCGCCATTTGAAGAGCTAGACCCCTAAAACTTTGCACTTTGAAACTCAACTTCTATGGCCTATAACTTCGTCATCTTAAGAGCTAGAGCCATGAAAGTTGGCTTAAATGAAAGTTCAGAGAAAAACGAAGAAATATTGCCCAATTTCATTACGATCCGACCACCGGAACACATTCAAATCAGAACCTGAACTTCTTTTGCCCGTATCTCCGCCATTTGAACAGCTAGACCCCTAAAACTTTGCACTTTGAAACTCAACTTCTATGGCCTATAACTTCGTCATCTTAAGAGCTAGAGCCATGAAAGTTGGCTTAAATGAAAGTTCAGAGAAAAACGAAGAAATATTGCCCAATTTCATTACGATCCGACCACCGGAACACATTCAAATCAGAACCTGAACTTCTTTTGCCCGTATCTCCGCCATTTGAAGAGCTAGACCCCTAAAACTTTGCACTTTGAAACTCAACTTCTATGGCCTATAACTTCGTCATCTTAAGAGCTAGAGCCATGAAAGTTGGCTCAAATGAAAGTTCAGAGAAAAACGAAGAAATATTGCCCAATTTCATTACGAGCCGACCACCGGAACACATTCAAATCAGAACCTGAACTTCTTTTGCCCGTATCTCCGCCATTTGAAGAGCTAGACCCCTAAAACTTTGCATTTTGAAACTCAACTTCTATGGCCTATAACTTCGTCATCTTAAGAGCTAGAGCCATGAAAGTTGGCTCAAATGAAAGTTCAGAGAAAAACGAAGAAATATTGCCCAATTTCATTACGATCCGACCACCGGAACACATTCAAATCAGAACCTGAACTTCTTTTGCCCGTATCTCCGCCATTTGAAGAGCTAGACCCCTAAAACTTTGCACTTTGAAACTCAACTTCTATGGCCTATAACTTCGTCATCTTAAGAGCTAGAGCCATGAAAGTTGGCTCAAATGAAAGTTCAGAGAAAAACGAAGAAATATTGCCCAATTTCATTACGATCCGACCACCGGAACACATTCAAATCAGAACCTGAACTTCTTTTGCCCGTATCTCCGCCATTTGAAAAGCTAGACCCCTAAAACTTTGCACTTTGAAACTCAACTTCTATGGCCTATAACTTCGTCATCTTAAGAGCTAGAGCCATGAAAGTTGGCTTAAATGAAAGTTCAGAGAAAAACGAAGAAATATTGCCCAATTTCATTACGATCCGACCACCGGAACACATTCAAATCAGAACCTGAACTTCTTTTGCCCGTATCTCCGCCATTTGAACAGCTAGACCCCTAAAACTTTGCACTTTGAAACTCAACTTCTATGGCCTATAACTTCGTCATCTTAAGAGCTAGAGCCATGAAAGTTGGCTTAAATGAAAGTTCAGAGAAAAACGAAGAAATATTGCCCAATTTCATTACGATCCGACCACCGGAACACATTCAAATCAGAACCTGAACTTCTTTTGCCCGTATCTCCGCCATTTGAACAGCTAGACCCCTAAAACTTTGCACTTTGAAACTCAACTTCTATGGCCTATAACTTCGTCATCTTAAGAGCTAGAGCCATGAAAGTTGGCTTAAATGAAAGTTCAGAGAAAAACGAAGAAATATTGCCCAATTTCATTACGATCCGACCACCGGAACACATTCAAATCAGAACCTGAACTTCTTTTGCCCGTATCTCCGCCATTTGAACAGCTAGACCCCTAAAACTTTGCACTTTGAAACTCAACTTCTATGGCCTATAACTTCGTCATCTTAAGAGCTAGAGCCATGAAAGTTGGCTTAAATGAAAGTTCAGAGAAAAACGAAGAAATATTGCCCAATTTCATTACGATCCGACCACCGGAACACATTCAAATCAGAACCTGAACTTCTTTTGCCCGTATCTCCGCCATTTGAACAGCTAGACCCCTAAAACTTTGCACTTTGAAACTCAACTTCTATGGCCTATAACTTCGTCATCTTAAGAGCTAGAGCCATGAAAGTTGGCTCAAATGAAAGTTCAGAGAAAAACGAAGAAATATTGCCCAATTTCATTACGATCCGACCACCGGAACACATTCAAATCAGAACCTGAACTTCTTTTGCCCGTATCTCCGCCATTTGAACAGCTAGACCCCTAAAACTTTGCACTTTGAAACTCAACTTCTATGGCCTATAACTTCGTCATCTTAAGAGCTAGAGCCATGAAAGTTGGCTTAAATGAAAGTTCAGAGAAAAACGAAGAAATATTGCCCAATTTCATTACGATCCGACCACCGGAACACATTCAAATCAGAACCTGAACTTCTTTTGCCCGTATCTCCGCCATTTGAAGAGCTAGACCCCTAAAACTTTGCACTTTGAAACTCAACTTCTATGGCCTATAACTTCGTCATCTTAAGAGCTAGAGCCATGAAAGTTGGCTCAAATGAAAGTTCAGAGAAAAACGAAGAAATATTGCCCAATTTCATTACGATCCGACCACCGGAGCACATTCAAATCAGAACCTGAACTTCTTTTGCCCGTATCTCCGCCATTTGAAGAGCTAGATCCCTAAAACTTTGCACTTTGAAACTCAACTTCTATGGCCTATAACTTCGTCATCTTAAGAGCTAGAGCCAAGAAAGTTGGCTCAAATGAAAGTTCAGAGAAAAACGAAGAAATATTGCCCAATTTCATTACGATCCGACCACCGGAACACATTCAAATCAGAACCTGAACTTCTTTTGCCCGTATCTCCGCCATTTGAAGAGCTAGACCCCTAAAACTTTGCACTTTGAAACTCAACTTCTATGGCCTATAACTTCGTCACTTCTTTTGCCCGTATCTCCGCCATTTGAACAGCTAGACCCCTAAAACTTTGCACTTTGAAACTCAACTTCTATGGCCTATAACTTCGTCATCTTAAGAGCTAGAGCCATGAAAGTTGGCTCAAATGAAAGTTCAGAGAAAAACGAAGAAATATTGCCCAATTTCATTACGATCCGACCACCGGAACACATTCAAATCAGAACCTGAACTTCTTTTGCCCGTATCTCCGCCATTTGAAGAGCTAGACCCCTAAAACTTTGCACTTTGAAACTCAACTTCTATGGCCTATAACTTCGTCACTTCTTTTGCCCGTATCTCCGCCATTTGAACAGCTAGACCCCTAAAACTTTGCACTTTGAAACTCAACTTCTATGGCCTATAACTTCGTCATCTTAAGAGCTAGAGCCATGAAAGTTGGCTTAAATGAAAGTTCAGAGAAAAACGAAGAAATATTGCCCAATTTCATTACGATCCGACCACCGGAACACATTCAAATCAGAACCTGAACTTCTTTTGCCCGTATCTCCGCCATTTGAAGAGCTAGACCCCTAAAACTTTGCACTTTGAAACTCAACTTCTATGGCCTATAACTTCGTCATCTTAAGAGCTAGAGCCATGAAAGTTGGCTCAAATGAAAGTTCAGAGAAAAACGAAGAAATATTGCCCAATTTCATTACGATCCGACCACCGGAGCACATTCAAATCAGAACCTGAACTTCTTTTGCCCGTATCTCCGCCATTTGAAGAGCTAGATCCCTAAAACTTTGCACTTTGAAACTCAACTTCTATGGCCTATAACTTCGTCATCTTAAGAGCTAGAGCCAAGAAAGTTGGCTCAAATGAAAGTTCAGAGAAAAACGAAGAAATATTGCCCAATTTCATTACGATCCGACCACCGGAACACATTCAAATCAGAACCTGAACTTCTTTTGCCCGTATCTCCGCCATTTGAAGAGCTAGACCCCTAAAACTTTGCACTTTGAAACTCAACTTCTATGGCCTATAACTTCGTCACTTCTTTTGCCCGTATCTCCGCCATTTGAACAGCTAGACCCCTAAAACTTTGCACTTTGAAACTCAACTTCTATGGCCTATAACTTCGTCATCTTAAGAGCTAGAGCCATGAAAGTTGGCTTAAATGAAAGTTCAGAGAAAAACGAAGAAATATTGCCCAATTTCATTACGATCCGACCACCGGAACACATTCAAATCAGAACCTGAACTTATTTTGCCCGTATCTCCGCCATTTGAAGAGCTAGACCCCTAAAACTTTGCACTTTGAAACTCAACTTCTATGGCCTATAACTTCGTCATCTTAAGAGCTAGAGCCATGAAAGTTGGCTCAAATGAAAGTTCAGAGAAAAACGAAGAAATATTGCCCAATTTCATTACGATCCGACCACCGGAACACATTCAAATCAGAACCTGAACTTCTTTTGCCCGTATCTCCGCCATTTGAAGAGCTAGACCCCTAAAACCTTGCACTTTGAAACTCAACTTCTATGGCCTATAACTTCGTCATCTTAAGAGCTAGAGCCATGAAAGTTGGCTTAAATGAAAGTTCAGAGAAAAACGAAGAAATATTGCCCAATTTCATTACGATCCGACCACCGGAACACATTCAAATCAGAACCTGAACTTCTTTTGCCCGTATCTCCGCCATTTGAAGAGCTAGACCCCTAAAACTTTGCACTTTGAAACTCAACTTCTATGGCCTATAACTTCGTCATCTTAAGAGCTAGAGCCATGAAAGTTGGCTTAAATGAAAGTTCAGAGAAAAACGAAGAAATATTGCCCAATTTCATTACGATCCGACCACCGGAACACATTCAAATCAGAACCTGAACTTCTTTTGCCCGTATCTCCGCCATTTGAAGAGCTAGACCCCTAAAACTTTGCACTTTGAAACTCAACTTCTATGGCCTATAACTTCGTCATCTTAAGAGCTAGAGCCATGAAAGTTGGCTTAAATGAAAGTTCAGAGAAAAACGAAGAAATATTGCCCAATTTCATTACGATCCGACCACCGGAACACATTCAAATCAGAACCTGAACTTCTTTTGCCCGTATCTCCGCCATTTGAAGAGCTAGACCCCTAAAACTTTGCACTTTGAAACTCAACTTCTATGGCCTATAACTTCGTCATCTTAAGGGCTAGAGCCATGAAAGTTGGCTTAAATGAAAGTTCAGAGAAAAACGAAGAAATATTGCCCAATTTCATTACGATCCGACCACCGGAACACATTCAAATCAGAACCTGAACTTCTTTTGCCCGTATCTCCGCCATTTGAAGAGCTAGACCCCTAAAACTTTGCACTTTGAAACTCAACTTCTATGGCCTATAACTTCGTCATCTTAAGGGCTAGAGCCATGAAAGTTGGCTTAAATGAAAGTTCAGAGAAAAACGAAGAAATATTGCCCAATTTCATTACGATCCGACCACCGGAACACATTCAAATCAGAACCTGAACTTCTTTTGCCCGTATCTCCGCCATTTGAAGAGCTAGACCCCTAAAACTTTGCACTTTGAAACTCAACTTCTATGGCCTATAACTTCGTCATCTTAAGAGCTAGAGCCATGAAAGTTGGCTTAAATGAAAGTTCAGAGAAAAACGAAGAAATATTGCCCAATTTCATTACGATCCGACCACCGGAACACATTCAAATCAGAACCTGAACTTCTTTTGCCCGTATCTCCGCCATTTGAAGAGCTAGACCCCTAAAACTTTGCACTTTGAAACTCAACTTCTATGGCCTATAACTTCGTCATCTTAAGGGCTAGAGCCATGAAAGTTGGCTTAAATGAAAGTTCAGAGAAAAACGAAGAAATATTGCCCAATTTCATTACGATCCGACCACCGGAACACATTCAAATCAGAACCTGAACTTCTTTTGCCCGTATCTCCGCCATTTGAAGAGCTAGACCCCTAAAACTTTGCACTTTGAAACTCAACTTCTATGGCCTATAACTTCGTCATCTTAAGGGCTAGAGCCATGAAAGTTGGCTTAAATGAAAGTTCAGAGAAAAACGAAGAAATATTGCCCAATTTCATTACGATCCGACCACCGGAACACATTCAAATCAGAACCTGAACTTCTTTTGCCCGTATCTCCGCCATTTGAAGAGCTAGACCCCTAAAACTTTGCACTTTGAAACTCAACTTCTATGGCCTATAACTTCGTCATCTTAAGGGCTAGAGCCATGAAAGTTGGCTTAAATGAAAGTTCAGAGAAAAACGAAGAAATATTGCCCAATTTCATTACGATCCGACCACCGGAACACATTCAAATCAGAACCTGAACTTCTTTTGCCCGTATCTCCGCCATTTGAAGAGCTAGACCCCTAAAACTTTGCACTTTGAAACTCAACTTCTATGGCCTATAACTTCGTCATCTTAAGGGCTAGAGCCATGAAAGTTGGCTTAAATGAAAGTTCAGAGAAAAACGAAGAAATATTGCCCAATTTCATTACGATCCGACCACCGGAACACATTCAAATCAGAACCTGAACTTCTTTTGCCCGTATCTCCGCCATTTGAAGAGCTAGACCCCTAAAACTTTGCACTTTGAAACTCAACTTCTATGGCCTATAACTTCGTCATCTTAAGGGCTAGAGCCATGAAAGTTGGCTTAAATGAAAGTTCAGAGAAAAACGAAGAAATATTGCCCAATTTCATTACGATCCGACCACCGGAACACATTCAAATCAGAACCTGAACTTCTTTTGCCCGTATCTCCGCCATTTGAAGAGCTAGACCCCTAAAACTTTGCACTTTGAAACTCAACTTCTATGGCCTATAACTTCGTCATCTTAAGGGCTAGAGCCATGAAAGTTGGCTTAAATGAAAGTTCAGAGAAAAACGAAGAAATATTGCCCAATTTCATTACGATCCGACCACCGGAACACATTCAAATCAGAACCTGAACTTCTTTTGCCCGTATCTCCGCCATTTGAAGAGCTAGACCCCTAAAACTTTGCACTTTGAAACTCAACTTCTATGGCCTATAACTTCGTCATCTTAAGAGCTAGAGCCATGAAAGTTGGCTTAAATGAAAGTTCAGAGAAAAACGAAGAAATATTGCCCAATTTCATTACGATCCGGCCACCGGAACACATTCAAATCAGAACCTGAACTTCTTTTGCCCGTATCTCCGCCATTTGAAGAGCTAGACCCCTAAAACTTTGCACTTTGAAACTCAACTTCTATGGCCTATAACTTCGTCATCTTAAGAGCTAGAGCCATGAAAGTTGGCTTAAATGAAAGTTCAGAGAAAAACGAAGAAATATTGCCCAATTTCATTACGATCCGACCACCGGAACACATTCAAATCAGAACCTGAACTTCTTTTGCCCGTATCTCCGCCATTTGAAGAGCTAGACCCCTAAAACTTTGCACTTTGAAACTCAACTTCTATGGCCTATAACTTCGTCATTTTAAGAGCTAGAGCCATGAAAGTTGGCTCAAATGAAAGTTCAGAGAAAAACGAAGAAATATTGCCCAATTTCATTACGATCCGACCACCGGAACACATTCAAATCAGAACCTGAACTTCTTTTGCCCGTATCTCCGCCATTTGAAGAGCTAGACCCCTAAAACTTTGCACTTTGAAACTCAACTTCTATGGCCTGTAACTTCGTCATCTTAAGAGCTAGAGCCATGTAAGTTGGCTCAAATGAAAGTTCAGAGAAAAACGAAGAAATATTGCCCAATTTCATTACGATCCGACCACCGGAACACATTCAAATCAGAACCTGAACTTCTTTTGCCCGTATCT
The DNA here is from genome assembly GCA_960531455.1 of Urophora cardui. Lineage (NCBI taxonomy): Eukaryota > Metazoa > Arthropoda > Insecta > Diptera > Tephritidae > Urophora > Urophora cardui. The sequence continues at coordinate 127,444,512 of OY482673.1, forward strand.
CCGCCATTTGAAGAGCTAGACCCCTAAAACTTTGCACTTTGAAACTCAACTTCTATGGCCTATAACTTCGTCATTTTAAGAGCTAGAGCCATGAAAGTTGGCTCAAATGAAAGTTCAGAGAAAAACGAAGAAATATTGCCCAATTTCATTACGATCCGACCACCGGAACACATTCAAATCAGAACCTGAACTTCTTTTGCCCGTATCTCCGCCATTTGAAGAGCTAGACCCCTAAAACTTTGCACTTTGAAACTCAACTTCTATGGCCTATAACTTCGTCATCTTAAGAGCTAGAGCCATGAAAGTTGGCTTAAATGAAAGTTCAGAGAAAAACGAAGAAATATTGCCCAATTTCATTACAATCCGACCACCGGAACACATTCAAATCAGAACCTGAACTTCTTTTGCCCGTATCTCCGCCATTTGAAGAGCTAGACCCCTAAAACTTTGCACTTTGAAACTCAACTTCTATGGCCTATAACTTCGTCATCTTAAGAGCTAGAGCCATGAAAGTTGGCTTAAATGAAAGTTCAGAGAAAAACGAAGAAATATTGCCCAATTTCATTACGATCCGACCACCGGAACACATTCAAATCAGAACCTGAACTTCTTTTGCCCGTATCTCCGCCATTTGAAGAGCTAGACCCCTAAAACTTTGCACTTTGAAACTCAACTTCTATGGTCTGTAACTTCGTCATCTTAAGAGCTAGAGCCATGGAAGTTGGCTCAAATGAAAGTTCAGAGAAAAACGAAGAAATATTGCCCAATTTCATTACGATCCGACCACCGGAACACATTCAAATCAGAACCTGAACTTCTTTTGCCCGTATCTCCGCCATTTGAAGAGCTAGACCCCTAAAACTTTGCACTTTGAAACTCAACTTCCATGGCCTATAACTTCGTCATCTTAAGAGCTAGAGCCATGAAAGTTGGCTTAAATGAAAGTTCAGAGAAAAACGAAGAAATATTGCCCAATTTCATTACGATCCGGCCACCGGAACACATTCAAATCAGAACCTGAACTTCTTTTGCCCGTATCTCCGCCATTTGAAGAGCTAGACCCCTAGAACTTTGCACTTTGAAACTCAACTTCTATGGCCTATAACTTCGTCATCTTAAGAGCTAGAGCCATGAAAGTTGGCTTAAATGAAAGTTCAGAGAAAAACGAAGAAATATTGCCCAATTTCATTACGATCCGGCCACCGGAACACATTCAAATCAGAACCTGAACTTCTTTTGCCCGTATCTCCGCCATTTGAAGAGCTAGACCCCTAAAACTTTGCACTTTGAAACTCAACTTCTATGGCCTATAACTTCGTCATCTTAAGAGCTAGAGCCATGAAAGTTGGCTTAAATGAAAGTTCAGAGAAAAACGAAGAAATATTGCCCAATTTCATTACGATCCGACCACCGGAACACATTCAAATCAGAACCTGAACTTCTTTTGCCCGTATCTCCGCCATTTGAAGAGCTAGACCCCTAAAACTTTGCACTTTGAAACTCAACTTCTATGGCCTATAACTTCGTCATTTTAAGAGCTAGAGCCATGAAAGTTGGCTCAAATGAAAGTTCAGAGAAAAACGAAGAAATATTGCCCAATTTCATTACGATCCGACCACCGGAACACATTCAAATCAGAACCTGAACTTCTTTTGCCCGTATCTCCGCCATTTGAAGAGCTAGACCCCTAAAACTTTGCACTTTGAAACTCAACTTCTATGGCCTGTAACTTCGTCATCTTAAGAGCTAGAGCCATGTAAGTTGGCTCAAATGAAAGTTCAGAGAAAAACGAAGAAATATTGCCCAATTTCATTACGATCCGACCACCGGAACACATTCAAATCAGAACCTGAACTTCTTTTGCCCGTATCTCCGCCATTTGAAGAGCTAGACCCCTAAAACTTTGCACTTTGAAACTCAACTTCTATGGCCTATAACTTCGTCATTTTAAGAGCTAGAGCCATGAAAGTTGGCTCAAATGAAAGTTCAGAGAAAAACGAAGAAATATTGCCCAATTTCATTACGATCCGACCACCGGAACACATTCAAATCAGAACCTGAACTTCTTTTGCCCGTATCTCCGCCATTTGAAGAGCTAGACCCCT